>NW_021025315.1:580944-626850 GCF_004153795.1 Camellia sinensis | reverse complement strand
CTTTTTTTGACTTTTTTTGTGAGAGAAGAATGTAATGATTATAGGTTGGATGTGATGTTTTGTTTGTTATGGCTAAAATAGCCTATTTTGTTTTTTGTGGCTAAAATAGCCAAAAAAGCCTGAAAAAGCCCTTGCCAAACAGAGGCTAAGGGGTTGTTTGGGATGACCTAAATAAGCTTCCTTTTGGGAAGTGGGTTGCCTTTTGACTTTTTGACTTTTTTGGCTATTTTAGCCTGGGCTTAAAAGCTTGGTTTGGGAAGAGTTTTTTGGCTTTTTCGCTTTTTTGAGTTTTTTTGTGAGAGAATAATATAATGATTATGGGTTGGATGTGATGTTTTGTTTGTTATGGCTAAAATGACCTATTTTATTTTTTGTGGCTAAAATAGCCAAAAAAACCCCACAAAATCACTTCCCAAACGGTGCTTAAGTTGGTTGGTCATTTGACATAATCGATTAGGTTGAACCATATTGGGTTTGATCGATTCGTCGGTTTAATCATAATTTCTAATACTGATTTTATTAATTTTAAACAATTAAAAAAAATTCTATTGGCTAACTTGCATTTAATCATATAAAAATAAAATTCTAATTTTTTATTTATTTTATAATCCCACTTTGGGAGAAGGAGAAAAAACAAAGTTTGTTTTAATTATATAAAGTAAATATTATATTCACTTATAATATTGTAGTCTTGTGCATAATTCAGTTCAAGATAGTTTAAATTTTAAAATAAAAAACTCTAATTAGTCAATGATATAATTTATTTTATAATCCTACATTGGGAGAATAAAGAAAAAGTGAATTATTTTACTTATATAAAATGAATCTTATACTCTTATTTAATATTGTAATATTGTGCAAGTTTTAGTTTAAGACAGTTTAAATTTGAAAATGAAATTTGAAAGTTTTAATTAATTATTTTGTGTAAGTTGGTTGATTTTTGACCTAGCCAATTATGCTGATTCATTTTTTGTTTGACTAATTCACGGGTTTAACTGCGATTTTAGTAGTTTTATCAAAAAATATTGGTTGAATTTGTTTGACTCGAAATAAACCAAAGATTGATTTGATTAAAGATTGAACGATTGATTGCTTGATTAGAAATAAACTTTCAAAAATTGTTAATTTTTATTTTACAATCTCACATCGAGAAAAAAAAAAGTGAGTTGTTTCACTTATATAAAATAAATTTTATGTTCTCATTTAATATTGTAGTGTTGAGCATGTTTCAATCAAGACAGTTTAAATTTTAAAATTAAAATAATATTGAAAATTTTTAATTAATTAATATTTATATAAATTGCTTGGGCTTTTGATCTAACCGATTAAGTTGAACCATTTTTTGTTTAACTGATTTGCTGGTTTAATTGTGATCTTAGCAGTTTTATTGAAATATATTGGTTATATTTGTTTGATTTAAAATAAACTAAAAATTAATCTAATTAAAACTGAAATGACTGATATTGTTTGATACGAAATAAATTTCCGCCTGAACAATTTTTAATTTTTATTTTACATAATCCCATATTAGGAAAAGAAAGAAAAAGTGACTTGTTTCAGTTATATAAAGTGAAGATTTGTTTTCATTTAATATTGTAGTATTGTACATATTTCAGTTGAAAATAGATCAAATTTTAAAATAAAATAAAATTAAAAAGTTTTAATTAATTAATTTTTGTGTAAGTTAGTTAGGCCAAGTTTGGCATACCTCAAATAATCCATCTTTTTATCTTTTTTCATCACATCATCTCTCTATTTTTCTGCACATCTTTTCGTAAAAAGACAAAAGGTACACTAGCCTGTGTTTGGCAAGTGGGTTTGCAGGTTTTTTTGGCTATTTTAGCCACAAAAAATAAAATAGGTCATTTTAGCCATAACAAACAAAACATCACATCCAACCCATAATCATTATATTATTCTCTCACAAAAAAACTCAAAAAAGCGAAAAAGCCAAAAAACTCTTCCCAAACCAAGCTTTTAAGCCCAGGCTAAAATAGCCAAAAAAGTCAAAAAGTCAAAAGGCAACCCACTTCCCAAAAGGAAGCTTATTTAGGTCATCCCAAACAACCCCTTAGCCTCTGTTTGGCAAGGGCTTTTTCAGGCTTTTTTGGCTATTTTAGCCATAAAAAATAAAATAGGCTATTTTAGCCATAACAAACAAAACATCACATCCAACCTATAATCATTACATTCTTCTCTCACAAAAAAAGTCAAAAAAGCCAAAAAGCCAAAAAGCCCTTCCCAAACCAAGCTTTTTAGCCCAGGCTAAAATAGCCAAAAAAGCCAAAAAGCCAACCCACTTCCCAAACGGAGGCTTAGTATTTTGACCGATTTTAACAATTTTATCAATATATATTGTTTTATTTTTAAAAGATATGTTTAAGTTTTATGACAAATTTTAACATTGAATAAACTAAAACTAAAAAAATTATAAAATGAAATTTATTTTATTTTATCATAAATATATACGTTTTATTTTTTTCATCTTTTCTATTTTATCATAAATATAATTTTTTTAATTTATTATATTTTTTTCATCTTTACCAATTAAATTATGATATCTATTTCTTATTGTGAACTTAGAATATACAATTGATGACATAACAACTGCAATATTGGTTCATATACTAGTTGTAAATATGTCCCTTAACATTTATTTAAAATACTGATTGTTTCTTATAATTTAAAAAAATTATAAATATCTTATTATTATAATTTTTTATTTAAAACAATTAACAAAAAAAATATTTAACTTCTCTTTTATATAATATTGAATTATTAAGTAAAATATATTTATAATAATATTATTAAAATTTATTAATTAATTTAATAATAAAAGTGATAATTTATTATCCGATTAAAAATTTAAAGAGATGAAATATAATTTTTAAAATTACATAAATTTATTTACATTTTAAATAAATCTTAAATTATATATTTAATTTTTTTTTTTTTTGTTACAGGGAAATCCTCCCACCCTCCCGCAGGTCCAAGGCAGTGCCCCATGAGGAGATCACCAAGATGTCTTGTTGTCCGTTTCGAGTAAGAGGCTATAATCTGGAAGCTTGTCCCGACCTCCCAAGGCAAGCTCTGATTAAGTCAGGACTCGCACACGTTCCGAGTAAGAGACTATAACCTGGAAGCTTGTCCCGACCTTCCAAGGCAAGCTTCGATTAAGTCAGGACTCGCACAGCGGGGGAGCATTAAACCCACACCAAGTAGCTGATTAGGCATCCTTGAGGTCCAACCTCCTAACCAATAGTGCTTCGCTCAGGAGATTGGTCCAAGAGGAAAATTAAACTTGTGACCTTGGGGTTTAAACCCCAAAGCCTTATCACAATGCCACAACCCCTTGGGTTATATATTTAGGCCAAGTTTGACAACCAAAAATAAGTACACACTTTTTATTTTTTTTCCATCACATCATCTCTCTATTTTTCTGTACATCTTTTCATAAAAAGACAAAAAATACACTGATTTAGGTGATCCCAAACAACCCCTTAAAATTTATCGTAAATATATGATATTGTTTGAAAAGTCGGTAAAAATAATTAAAAAATTACTATAAATCACCATACGTATAATTTTTTTAAAAAGTAATCTAAACTAACGAATTTCGAAACGAGTTAAGATGTGGTCAAACTATAGTTTAATGCCTACCATGCACGCGAGGTCGTACGGTATCCGAGTGCGAATTTCTAAGGATCGGCTGGGTTTCACGTGGCTACATGAGGAGGGTTTTTGGGGATTTGTTTGTGGGTCCACTGTCCGCTGCGGTCATTGCGGACGCGTAGCCGCCAGTGTGTGGCGTGCCTTCTCCTTCTGGTTACCTTGTTTTTTTATTACTGTTAACTGCGACTTCGTACCTCTTTATTTTTTTGAACAAGCGACTTCGTACCTTTTTCTCATCATTTTACTTACATTTCTGGTAGGTCCTTCAAGTTTGCTTAATTCTTCTGCTCCACTAAACATATCTTTTGTTAGTTTTAGGCCTCGTTTAGTAATTTTCAATTTTAGTCCCAAAAAAAAAAGTCACTATAAATTATCACATGACTCTTTTTATTTTTTTCATACATTTTTATAAAAATTTAAAAAATTACTAAAATAACATATTTCCAAACGAGTCCTTACAAGGAGAATGTATTTTTTTTCAGGTTAAATACGAATTAAAAAAATTTATTACTCCCTTTATTTTAAAATAATACTCTCTCCGTCCCAAAATAATAGTTCTTTTTGGGAAATTTAACTTTTTTTGATAGTATAATTATTGTACTTTTAAAAAAATGATTTTCCAAAATTATACTTTGATAATACATTTTTTTGAGAAATATCAATGTCATAATTGTACTTTTTCTGTTATTAATGAATTCAAAAGAAGGGCAAAATTGAAAATTTATATTATTTTTGTACTTGACTTTTGAAAAGGAATTAATGTTTTGGGACAATGAAAAATTGAATAAGGGACTAATATTTTAAGACGAAGGGAGTAATCTCTTTTGGGGAATTTAACTTTTTTAATAGTATAATTATTATATTTTAAAAATAATTTTTGAAAATTAATTTTTGATAGTACATTTTTTTTTTTGAAATATAAATTGGCATAATTATACTTTTTTTGTTATTAATGAATTTTAAAAAAGGATAAAATAATAAATTCATATCATGTTAATTCTTGATTTTTGAAAAAGGATTAATATTTGGGAACAATGAAAAATAGAATAAGGGACTAATATTTTGAAACAAAATAAGTATTTTCACCATATGTTTTATTTCAATTATTTGAATTATTTATTTTGTAATTTTTTCAATAAATTTCACTCATAATTAGATTGGTCTTTTCATTTTATCTAGTTTTTGTAATAAAATAAAATAAAAAATTACGATTATTAAATTAACTTAATTGTGACCTAATAAAATGAAAATTGTACTTTTGAAACTTGGAGTAAATACAAGTATTTCATAATTTTATCATAATTATATTAACTTTTTTTTTTATTTAAATAAGATTAAATAAATCAAAACTAATTCAAAGAAAACGAAGACATAAGTACAAATAAGAACAATATATATATTTCAATACAAAAAATATCTATATAAGTAACAAATTATTAATGAAAATTGAATTTAAGTAAAAGAGTCTAATGTAAATATATTAAAATTATAAGATTGGATATATTTTTTTCGAATGTGAAGCCAATATAATTCATCCAAAATTATATATATATATATATATATTTCATTTATATAGAATTAACTGAAGTAAATTATTGATAATGGCGTAAAAGTGAAATATACATTCTATTTGTGTGAGCGAAAAATATTTCTAATAGTTCTACCAATAAGGAAGGAAGAAGCAGAGATTAAGGAAGCCTAAGCTCACTCGACCATAAGGTCAAGTCACATGAACGAGAGCGGATGATTCCTCGTTTCTCCTTTTTTGGGAATGGCTGCAATCACCAGAGAATTTAAGGGTAAAGCCGCTCACCCTTGATCAAGCCAGTCAGTAATGAAGCCAATCTCTCTATTAAATCAATCCCAGTGGTGCACTTCCGAACGAGAGATAGAAGCCTCTCATTTCACTTATTGAGTAGGGTTTCAAAAAAAAATTAAGGGCTCGTTTGGTTTGATTTTCTGAAAAAATTTTGGGAAATTTTCTCTACAAATAAGTTTTCAAAAATAATCAAACCAAACAAATTTTCTCAAAAAAATTTCTCAAAACAAATCTCTCTCTCACACATATCAAATCAATCACTTTTTCCAAAACTCTATCTCAAAATAATTTTCCAAAACATCTTTTAAAAAAAACCAAACCAAACATGTTTTCGTACTTTTTATCTCTAAAACACATCTCTCAAACACAAACCAAACATACCCTAAATTTTCTAACATTTGGTACAATAAAAATTGAAAGTCAATAGAAAATATTTGCACAAATTTCACTTTACATTCTTATATTTTTGCTTACTTGCTGTAATTTGTGGACTCAAGTATACTGTTAAACATTCTGTCTAACTTAACAGTAAGGGTGTAACACATGTCAACCGTAAGGGGATTATATACTATTTTTAAATTTCAATGGAAAAAATCGTACTTAGAATAAAACACAGAAAGTTAAAGTGCATTTTGTCTCGCAAATAAATAACAAAAATATTCATAATTTACACACTTATGTTAGCTATATACAAAGGCATTTTTATCTTTTTTTTTTTATTATTAAATTGTTAACACGTCTAAGGGTTCATTTCAACTCATCACAAACTACAATGGGGTTATGTGATTATTTCTAAATGAAAATGGAATAATCCACACATGGGCCAAATAACCCGGCGTAAAGTGAAATTTGTCCCATATATTTTTTATGGTTAACAAAAAATAAATCTAGATGAAAATGATTTTTTTTCAAAATGTAAACAAATATTTTTTTTGGACTAAAATTATAACAATGCCACCATACTACCATGACCGTCATTACCTCCAGCAACACACCACCACCATCATGGCTACAACCACCATACCATCATCACCCCCACCGACCTACCACCACCACCGTCACCACCATTGCCTTCTTCGTCACCACTATATCATTTCCACCTTACCACTTCTACCTTTGTTCTATCGTCACAACTCCACCACCACTAATATAATTATTATATATTAATGTAATAAAACATAAAAAATACCAACATTTTTTACACAAATTATTTTTTTAACTTTTTTTTATAAAAAATAGTTTTATATATAAAAATATTTGAGTAATTTATAAATAGATTCCTTTAGATTTGTTTAAAATATGAATTATCCTTATAGTTTGAAAAATTATAAATACTCCCTTATCTGAATTTTTTATTTAATAGAACTAATTAAAAAAATAAAAATTTTAACAATTCTCATATATAATAAAATTATCTTAATTAAATTGAAATAAATTTTTAATATCATTAAAAATTATTAATTAATTTGATGATTTATTAATAATAAAAAGTCAGTTGTTATCAAATAAAAAATTTTAAAGGATCAGATATAATTTTCAAAGTTACAAAAAATAATTAGAAAAATTAGTAAAACATCTATTTCTAATTTTGTGTAGTAAGAGAGGCCCATGATTTTTTTTTTATTAGCTAAGGTTTCTCGATAAAATTTTTCTATGATTATATTAGAGAAATTTGGAAATTTTTGTGAAAATTAAAAAATTTCTCTGTAAAAATGTAGAAAGACCCTAACTATATAAAAATATTATATATCGTTTATATTATAAAATTTTAAAATCAGAAATTTTTTTAAAAAAATTCTCCAAAATAATTCGTATTTTAAGTAAATTGTAAAAAATATATTTATAATTTACCCAAAATATTTACGGCAGGAACAAACAGAACAGTGGCACTGTTTGTTACAGTTTTTGGGTGATTATAGTTTATTTTGATTTGGGAGGATGTATCAAACTATTTGGTGTAACTTTTGTTTATAACTTATTAGGCAGAAATAATTTAAATAAGTTAAAAAAAAAACTAAGTGGTTGTTTGGCATGTGCTAATATAGCACATTATCCTATTTAGGTCAAAATCATCTTATTTAAATCACATCACTTCAAACTAATTTATATTTTATATTTTTTTATAAAAAGTTAAAATATATACTAATCTAATATTTTTCAAACAACTTTAAAAATTAGAATTGGAGTATTTTTAAATTTTATTTTCCAGATAACAGTTTTAACTTTAAAAAAACTCCAGTATTGGGTTAGAATTTGGGCCCTCTACCATTGCTCGTGTTTGATTGGGCATGGGGTCAACTCAACTCAACATCCCGTGTTATAAAGTTGTGAGATGCGAAGCGTATCAGTAATTCAGTACCCATAATTGCCGTGTGCCGTGAAGGGAATGAATGAATTAGATTCCGATTGCGACGTCGAACCTTGCATTTGCAGTAGTACCTGTACTACCTACTACTACCTACCCCCTCCTCATTTACTTTCCAAAACGACCACGTCTCTTACCCTCCTCTTTACAGCTCCTTCATTGTACTGATCCTTGTATTGGGTGGACAATGAACATGGCCAGCCCTGAGTGGTGAGGCGACCAAGTCGCCTTTGCACCTTCAATTTTCAATAAATTTTGAAATTTTTAATTAGAAAAGCGTATTATGTTGTATTATTTTATAATTATTTTAATATATTTATTTTTATATTATCATATAATATTATTTTAATTTATGTCCGATTAATATTTACAACAAAAGATTTTACCTTTAAATAAAATTAACTTTTCGAGTGTACGATGAGATTAAGGGTATGTTTGTGGAATTGTGATTTGAATTTTGAAAAAAGAAAATTTATTTAATTATGAGTTTTGAATATAGTTTTGAGTTATTGAATTTTGAAAAAAGTTTCGAGTTTTGAAATTTATTGGATTTAATTTTTTTTCAATGTATAAAATGTTTAAGAAAATTTTATTTTTTATTTTAAATGTATAATTGCTTTTTAAATATTTTTTTATTTTATATTTTATTGAAAGCGTGAGTAATTTTGAGAATGCCCCTACTCCTTAACCATTTTGTTTTGTGTTAAAAATATGTGGAAGCGTATTTATCTCATAACTGTATTTGTATTCTGGATACATAAAAAATAAACAGGAAGGGTAATATTTTATCCCCATAAATTCAATATCAAAAAAGTCTTGCACATATTACTTTTTATCGATTTTTTTTTTTTTATAGCCGACTCACAATTTGGTTTTAAATATGATGATTCAATTTTTTTAAATTTTTTTTAAAACATAACTATTTAAAAAAATAAAAAAAAATTATAAAAATTATAAAAAATATAAATATTTTAAAATTTTTGAAAAATAAAACTCAAATATTTGAAAAAAATACAATGCATAATTGTATAAAATACAGTGTATATTAAAAAAATACAACTCAAAATTATTTTCAAAATTCGTAATCAAACAAATTTTTTCTTTTCAAAACTCAACTCAAAACTCATAACTTAAAACACAATTGCACACTTAAATCATGATTCTAAAAATAATTTTAAAAAGAAAATAAAAAAATATTTTCTGAATTTTTTTTTAGAAAAAGTGTTTTGAATTGAGTTTTGAGTTGTATGTTTGGTTATGAATTTTTAAAAAGGTTTTGAATTCTTTTTTATTAGAATCACAATTCTAATAAAAAACCAAATGCAAGCTAAAATTTTTCCCACAAGTAAATTTTATAAAATTTATTTCTACTAAATGAAATTATTCATAAAGTGTTTGATTTCAACTCAATTGCATTCTTCTAATTAAAAAAATTATACCTTATTACTATATACCTATTTTTTACTAGATTGACTAAAAAATAGGTAACAAAAAATACATATCTTAAATAAAAAAAAGATATTAGCCTTAAATTATTATTTTATATACTTTCTTATTCAGTTGGATATGTCATGGCATCCCTTAGTGGTGAACATTAAAATATATAACTAATAATTCATATTATTGAGTCGTGTTATACTTGGATTTATGTCGAAAAATAGTCAACCTTAACTTGTTAATTTTATATATTGTTTGAGTTGTGTTAAAAATTCTCATCCTTACCCTCAATTAATTTTAGCTCTTATAGCATTGGTAAGTTAAAAAATAAAGATTGGATTCAACTAATTGAATTTCAACTATTTTATATATATTTTTTGTTATTTAAATTATGTTAAATCGTAAAGCAATAGAAAAAAACGTGAGCTAGCCGAAAATAATCTTCCAAACGTACGAGCACGAAAATAATCTTCTCGTATAATCCTCTTGATCAAGTTTACACTCCTCCAAATGTCGTCGCCTTACTACCTAAAAACACAAACGTGAGCTAGTCGGCAGGTGTGTGCAGGATACCTCTCCGATGCTTAAGTCAGCAGATAGACAATAGACAATAGCTCTGTGTATTTGAGGGCAGAAATTAGGATATCTGTACATAGGTCCTGCTATGAGCTTTTATAAATTCTGTCTGGCACAATCCTAGTAGGATTCCAACTCTTTTTATAAGAGTTCTCTTAGGAATCACACTCCCAATGAAGAGTGTCTATCCTGATAACACTTTACTCACTACATACCAAGTGAGATGGTTTGCACAATCTTAGTAGGACTCTACTCTCTTTAGCAGAGTCCTCATAGGAATTACATTTCCAAGGATAATGCATATTCTGATAACACCCTACTCACTGCCAACTAAGTGAGATGGTTATCACATTGCTTGGCCCGCTACGCCTAGCCAAGCTACCTGGCTCAAATATCCTGACCGGGCCGCACGATCGCCAATTGCTTTGAATCCTTTCACTGGGCTACCTCTAGCTCGACTTCCTATATGTGGCCGACATAGTACTTCGGCTCGCCCACTGACCGCAACTAGAGCTCACCGACCGGCCTATCAACCATTGTTCCCACACCGAGCTATCTTGAGCTCGTAACTTGGCCCACAACACAACCCAATATTCAGAAACAATGCTTTCTAGCTCGGTCCAATTTGGCTATATAAATTACCCTTTCAATTGCCCCTTAATTCCATTTCCGAAGCATGATTGGGATTGCTTTCCTCTAGCTGAGCTAAAAATGCTAAACTCTACCGAACTAGAGAAGTTGTTCGATCTCACAACTCGTTCAGTCCCAACAAGTTTTGTTAGTTTCTCAGTACGTCCTTCCACTAATCTGGCATGTTTGATACGATGTCATTCCTAGGACACGTGGCATGCCCCTATTAGCCCCGTTCTCCTGTTACAGCCATCATGTACCTCCCAAAAATTTGAATAGGCCCGCATTTTTGCCTCAATGTATATAACTTTCGAGTTTGCAATCGTACGACGAGTCGTTCTTTTTGTGTCTCGCTGAGCAGACTAACTCAGTTTACTAACCCTGCCAACCTTCCTTGGCCGAGATAACCATCTCGGCCTAAGAGTTCAAAAATTTATTGGTCAAACCTGCCAACCTGCTTTGGCTAAGGTAACTATTATCCCGGCCAAAGAGTGCCAAAAATTTGTTGATCAAACCTGCTAACCACTTTTGGCCTAGATCCTTATCTTGACTAAAGGGTGTAAATATTTTGTTGGTCAAACCTGCCAACCTTCTTGAGCCTAGATTCTTATCTTGGCTGAAGAAAAACCGTCTTAAGCCTAAATCCTTATCTCAGCTGAAGAAAGGAAAGCGTTGGTCAAACCTGCCAATCTCCCTAAGCCTAAATCCTTACCTCGGCTTGAGGAAGAAAAAAGTGTTGGTCAAACCTGTCAACCTTCCTGAGCCTAGATCCTTATCTCGGCTTGAGGAAGAAAACAGTGTTGGTCAAACCTGCCAACCTTCTTAATTGCCCCCCAGTCAGGCAAAGATTTGTTAAAAAGAGTTGGTCAAACCTGCCAACTCACTTTACCCCCAGTTGGGCAAAGACTTTTGCACGGTCGGTCGTACTTGTCAACCGTGTTAACTTTCGCCAAAGGCTTTTTGTCTGGTATCGCTGTTGTGTCAAACTCTTCCTTGGTGCCCGCCCCATTTTTCTTTACCCGGATGTGTTAGTGCACTCTCTTCATCAGGGCTTCCATAGTAAGGGGTGACGCCATTGTCATTGAATCCTTCAACTTATTGCCAACCGACAAACCTTGTTTGTACTGTGCGATAGTTAGGTTTGTGGGAAATCTCCAATCTAATTAAAAGTTTTCCAATATCGGTTATTGTAAGACCTCAATGTTTCATTCTCGCCAATGTTTATGGAGAGAAGCTGGCCATTCTCTACAGGTGTCTTGGTGTTTGTTCTGAATCTAGTCGCAAATGCCTCTGCTAGTTGTGCCCATGAGGCTATGATACCTTCTGGCAACCTTTCAAACCATGTTAGACTCCGGTCACCAAGGCTGGAAGGAAATATGATACACATTAGAGCCTCGTTTCGCCGATACACTGCCATAACTTGGCGGAAGTGGCTCAAGTGCATGTAGGGGTCCGACTTTCCCTTATAAATAGTGAATTTAGGATAGTGGAAGTTGGAGGGTAATGGTGCGTTCTCTATCGCCGGAATGAACGACGAGCTCTGCAACCTTGCTAACGCTTTATCTGCTGGTTCATAGGCAAGACATGGCTCTGGCATTTCAACATCGGCACTCCCATGTGTTCTAGGAGCCAACCGTTGTAATGCGGAGACTTTGTGGGGGTCGCGAGCCTGAGTGTCTTCTCTCTTTCGAGCCCTTGCTTCAAGCACTGTCCGCCGACGTAGGCAACTTTGTGTGCCCAGATGTCGTTTGGTGTGAATGTGTGGGCCGATAGCTGTTTTTTTTTGTGTAAGACCTTTCAGTCCTTCTTCTCTCAGACCTGGAGTAACGAGTCCTGGAAGTCCTCGATTGTGCATCGCCCGACCTGGGGCTTCTACTTTCATCTTGTGATGGTGTGACTTGTCTGTCATGATCTTTTGAGTGGCGAAGGCGCCCCCTGCTCTTGTCTACCTCTTCTTCCACCGCCCTTTTGCCCTTTATCTAGCGCTTCATAATTTTCATATCTGCCGCCATCCTCCGTATCAATTCGTCTTGCTCCCTTACTTGATCTTTTACAACATGAGGATCCAACCTTTTCCTCTGCCTTTCAGGGCTTTGGGATCGACGAGGACTGGAGCCCTGTCTTTCATGGGTATCCCTTCGCTGGTTCTGTCGCTGGGGATCTAACTCTGCCATGGGCAGGATAAAAGGTAAGCCTTCGGGCCTTCCGCCCCCCTCTGGGGTTTGTCCATCAATGGCAAAGTGTGATAAGTCTTCATTATGTACCATTGAAATCAGTTGAAAGAGAACTTAATGAAGAGGTTCATTCTTTGTGATTTCAATTCCTACAGACGGCGCTAATTGTATGAACACGAAAATAATCTTCTCGTATAATCTTGTTGATCAAGTTTGCACTTCTCCAAACGTCGTTGCCTTACTACCTGAAAACACAAACGTGAGCTAGCCGGCAGGTGTGTGTCGGATACCTCTCTAATGCCTAAGTCAGCAGATAGACAATAGACAATAGCTCTGTATATTTGAGAGCAGAAATTGGGATACCTGTACATAGGTCTTGCTATGAGCTTTTATAGATTCTTCCTGGCACAATCCTAGTAGGATTCCAACTCTCCTTATAAGAGTCCTCCTAAGAATCACACTCCCAACGAAAAGTGTCTATCCTAATAACACTCTACTCACTACCAACCAAGTGAGATGGTTTGCATAATCCTAGTAGGACTCTACTCTCCTTAGCAGAGTTCTCCTAGGAATTACATTCCCAAGGATAATGCATATTCTGATAACACCCTACTCACTGCCAACTAAGTAAGATGGTTATCACCTTGCTTTACTCACTACGCCTAGCTGAGTTACCTGGCGCAAATACCCTGACCGGGCCGCACGACCACCAGTTGCTTTGAATCCTCTCGCCGGGCTATCTATAGCTCGACTTCCTATATGTGGCCGACATAGCACTTCGACTCGTCCACTTACCGCAATTGGAGCTCACCGACTGGCCTATCAACCATTGCTCCCACACCGAGCTATCTTGAGCTCGTAACTTGGCCCACAACGCGACCCAATATTAAGAAACAATGCTTTCTAGCTCGGTCCAATTTGGCTATACAAATTACCCTCTCAGCATCCCTTAGTGGTGAACATTAAAATATATAACTAATAATTCATATTATTGAGTCGTGTCATACTTGGATTAATGTCGAAAAATAGTCAACCTTAACTTGTTAATTTTATATATTGTTTGAGTTGTGTTAAAAATTCTCATTCATACCCCTAATTAATTTTAGCTCTTATAGCATTGGTAAGTTAAAAAATAAAGATTCGATTCAACTAATTGAATTTCAACTATTTTAAATATATTTTTTGTTATCTAAATTATGTTAAATCGTAAAGCAATAGAAATAAAATTTTATCCTTGTCGTTTTATCCAAACTAATTTTAGCTCTTCTAACATTGGTAAGTTTAAAAAATAAAAATTCAATTCAACTAATTGAACTTCAATTATTATATATATATATATATATTAACAATAAGACTTTTAGGATTATTAACTATACTATTATTAAAAGTGAACATCTCACTTGGTGTCCAAGAGATGTCCTTTTGTTAAGTGGCTTTCTCTTCTTGTGTGCAGTGTCAAGGCTGAACAAATGAAAGTAACGAACCCCAGCAATTGGGCTTTTTGTTGAGAGGGGGTGCATTTTTCAGAACTGACACTATATTCCTATCGCTAGACTCTACCTTCCACTGTAGGTTGTGGGGGATAGGTTTAATTAAATTTGGCCATTAACCTACTACCCCAGAGCTAGGGTCTATGGATGCTATGATGTTCCCACGGAGCTTCATTTTTTTCTAGTTCAAAAAAAAAATAAAAAATGGCTCTCTTAAATTCATAATTTTATTTGAGAAATTTTGAGAGGCTTGTTGAACTCAATATGAATTTTATTGTGATAATTTAAATCGTTCATTTTGTAAGATATTTTGTATATATTACCTATAAAAAATTGGTATGATATGATAATAGTAAGAATCTTATTTTATCGTGTTTCTCTCTAAAAAAATTGATTACAAAATGAATGGTTCGGATCTTGAAAATAGGACTTGTGTTGGGTTCCACTACGAGTCCCTCAAATTCTTTTAAGTTGATATATAAACAGGAGAGAAGTCTAACACCAAGCGGTTCCACATGAAAGGTGGTATTGAAATTCAATATTATGATATTAGAAGTGAAAATACTATTTTGCTCTGCACTTTATAAAAATAATAAAGTCACTTTCTATATAACAAGAACTTTTACATAAGGGCTGTGATTGAGACCCTCTTAAGCCTCCACTCCCACACACATGTGGAGGTGGTGATTGGAGGAGAAGGAAAAAAAAAAAAAAAAACTTGACCAATCAGAGGCCAGTGGAGATCGTGGGGGTGACCCCCAAAGGGGGTCTGGATCTTTTTCCTTTACATAACTGTATAAGTTTAAAGGTATATTACAATTGATATTCCCTAATTACTAAGCCCAACTACTCTCTCAAGTTAGATGAACAATTTGAGAGAATAAAAACCCCTACTAAAATGAAATTGGACGCATATACTTCTGGAATGGTCTTTTTGTAGTAATTTAACAGTTCAGTTCTGCTACGTAGCTCGAATCCTCATTGGCTCGAGTGGCCCGAATCTTTTTTTTTCCACTCAAATTCTGCTGCTGTGCTCTCTTTTCCCCCTGTTCTCTTTCTCTCTCTCTCATCACTATCTTTTTCCTTCATCTTCTTCCTCTGTTCTCTACCTCTCTTTCTCATCACTATCTTCAATCTTCTTCATCTTCTCTCCCTCTCATCACATACATATATACATACAGACTCAAATAAAATCAAATATATGTAAACTAAGTTGAAAATTCTCCAAAATTAAGCATCAAAAATCTCAAAGGGGGTCTGGATCTTTTTCCTTTACATAATTGTATAAATTTAAAGGTATATTACAATTGATATGCCCTAATTACTAAGCCCAGCTACTCTCTCAAGTTAGATGAACAAATTGAGAGAATAAAAACCCTTACTAAAATGAAACTAGACGCATATACTTGTGGAATGGTCTTTTTGTAGTGATTTAACAGTTCAGTTCTGCTACGTAGCTCGAATCCTCATTGGCTCGAGTGGCCCGAATCTTTTTTTTTCCACTCAAATTCTGCTGCTGTGCTCTCTCTCTCTCTCTCTCTCATTACTGTCTTTTTCCTTCATCTTCTTCCTCTGTTCTCTACCTCTCTTTCTCATCACTGTCTTCAATTTTCTTCATCTTCTCTCCCTCTTATCACATACATATATACATGCATACATACAGACTCAAATAAAATCAAATATATGTAAACTAAGTTGAAAATTCTCCAAAAATTAAGCATCAAAAATCTCAAAGGGGGTCTGGATCTTTTTCCTTTACATAATTGTATAAATTTAAAGGTATATTACAATTGATATGTCCTAATTACTAAGCCTAGCTACTCTCTCAAGTTAGATGAACAATTTGAGAGAATAAAAACCCCTACTAAAATGAAACTGGATGCATATACTTCTGGAATGGTCTTTTTGTAGTGATTTAACAGTTCAGTTCTACTACGTAGCTCGAATCCTCATTGGCTCGAGTGGCCCGAATCTTTTTTTTTCCACTCAAATTTTGCTGCTGTGCTCTCTCTTCCCCCTGTTCTCTCTCTCTCTCTCTCTTTCTCTCTCATCATTGTCTTTTTCCTCTGTTCTCTATCTCTCTTTCTCATCACTGCCTTCAATCTTTTTTATCTTCTCTCCCTCTCATCACATACATATATACATACAGACTCAAATAAAATCAAATATATGTAAACTAAGTTGAAAATTCTCCAAAATTAAGCATCAAAAATCTCAAAACAAACCCTATCCACAAATCCATCAGATGATGCAACCTTGCGCTCAATTTGCACCATCTGCCCAATCTTCTCCTCCACCGTCATTCTTTTCATTAGGTCAATGATTCTAACATTCAATGGCTGTTTTGGGATTTTGTATTTCATATACTTTGCTTCTTCTGTAATACCAACCCACAAGTTTAACAACACCACCACCACAAACCCAATCATGATGGGTATTGAAAATCTCCCCATTTTGGTGTCTCAAATCAACTATCTCTCTGCCTTCAAATATGAAAAATCATTGCACAAACATAGAGTGTAAGTTCAAATCATAGAGAGAGAGAGAAAGAGAGAGAGAGAGTAACTAACCATGAAATAAGACAAGGCAATGATGTTCCGAATAACAAGTCATTGAAGTCCATATCCGAAGAGACCCATTGAAGTCTAGATCTCTGTCTTCTCATTCTTATTCTTTTCTCCTTTTTTCTTCTTCTTCTTCTTCTTCTTCTTCTTCTTCTGTCTGTTTCAGAAAGAAAACAAAGGGGGAAAGAGAAAAAAAAGGGGGAAAAAAAAAAAATTCCCTAAGGCATTTTGAATTATGAAACATTTGTCTTAACAGTTTAAATTATGTTCAAATTTCAAGCAAACTACCTCCTTTTTGAGTATGTGATTTTAATGTTATTTTAATTCAAATTTAAACTCAAGCCATTGAATTATGTAATTTGTTAACTTATTTATTTATTTAATTTTTTGTGAAAAAAGCACACAGTAAAATTATTGTAGAAAAAAAGAAAAGAAAAAAAACATGACAAAAAAATCCTTTTCCTGCACTTTGAGCCACCGAGTGTCCATCGGCTCTAAATGGGTTGCGGGGCTATGTTCCTTGGTCAGACACAAGCCTCAAAGTCACTCTGTTTTTTCAAAAAATATTTATAATTATTATTATTATTATTATTTAAAGTTTTTAGTAGTTTTTTTTAAGGGATATTTTTTTCATAAATCCCTTTTCATCTAATTATGTTCTATTTAATTTATATTATTTTTTTATATTTCAATAAGTCCTATGGGTGACAGAATTACTAAAATACCCCTAAAAATATTCACATTTATAATGCGAATGTTCCGTGATGTGAATGTTTGCACTGTGAATGTGAATATTCACATTGGAAATGTAAATGTTAAAATGACAATATGAATATTCATATTGTTAATGTGAACGTTCACACTATAAATGTGAATATTCACACGTTAATGTGAATATTCACATTGTAAAATATGAATGTTCACATTACCAAATTATTAACCTTTTAAAAAATATTTGTAAAGGTAGAAATGTCCATAAAATACTTTAAATATGAGAATTAAAATTTAATAGATCAAATGTTCAAATAATAGGACTTATTAGAATATAAGAATATCTTATGGATTAATTGGGATATAAACACTTGAAATAAGATTTTCTAATAAATCTTTCCTTTTTTGATATTGTAATTTTTTTTTTAACATCCATTTAATCTATATAAACTTCAAAAATATAAAATTTAAGTACATATGATTACAAAAATTCATTAAATACAAAAAATACAAAAATTTATTATAATTTCATATGTTTTTTTTTGGTATTTATTGAATTCTTTTAAAATTTCTTCACAAATATTTTATTTTTTAAGTACATTGAAATTATTACCTAGCCAAAAAAAAAAAAAGTACATTTAAATTATGTGCATCTCAAAAATAAATAAAAAAACAACTGAATAAAATATAAAAAAATTATTAAAAATAAAATAAACATGAAAAATAAAAAATTCATAAATTATTTACAACCTATTTACAAATAATGTAAACATGTTGTGCCAAAATAATTTACAACAGGTTTGTTAAAAAATTTACAACCTGTCCAATGATTTTTTTGAATTTTTAGGACAACCTGTTTATCATAAAAATATTGTTGAATTTTTTTAGCACATGTTTACAAAATAAGAATTCACAACCTGTATACCATATTTTTTTATTTTTGAATTATAATTGACTGTTTTACCATTCTCATAGTAGATTGTAAAATGTAGTTTGTTTTCAGTGAGAGTATTTAGCAGGTGGTTTAGTCTTTTTTTGGAAGAAGCCCAAAAAAGCTGAACAAATCAAGTAACGAAGCCCAGCAATTGGGCTTTTTGTTGTCAAATAGTTGGGTTTATTTGGGGGCCTTTTCATTATAGAAATCCAGCTTTTAGATTTATAAGCAGTGTCCAACTGGCCGACAATGGCCTCATCTGGTAAACTTGTGAGAAAGTGATTATAATTTATAGTCTAACAGTTTATAGTTTATAACTGTGAATATAAGTTGATTTTTGACTTATAAATTAAGTTTCTCCTCCCCCACTCAAAGAATAAGTTGATTTTTGACTTACAAAAAGTTATAAACTGTATTGTTAAGCTGAACCAAACACATCAAAATAACATAAATTAAGCTAAAAGCTGAAATAAGCCTTACCAAACAGGGCCAATGACTATTTCCTATATTATTGTCATTTTTTTTTTTTTGGGAGAGGCCAATGGACTTGGCTTACTATATATATATATATATATATATTATTAAAGGTAATGTTTTTTCCATACTAGGGTGGCACATTATAAGAGGTTTTCCTTTTTTTTTTTTTTTTTTTTTTTTTTTTTTTTTTTTTTTTGAGAGAGAGAGAGAGAGAGTGTTGCATTTGCATATATTTTCTTAATTATATAAAGTTTTACACAAACCCAAACCTAATTTAAATTATATTAACTTTCCCTATTGTATATGGACTCTGTCTGATAAATATTTCTTTTACATATATTTTTCATCTTAAATTCAGATAATCTACAAACTCAATATTAATTTTGCGTTTCATATTTTTCTTCTTAATTCTTTTAAGGATATTAGAATTTTTTTTTCAATGCTAAATTGTCTTTTTTTTTTCCCATGCATTATTTTATACTCAATACTAATTTTATATTATTTTATATCACGAATTTGTCATTTAAATTTTATAGTGATTCTATACTTCATTTGTTACATTATTTTATATAATCACAATTCACAGAAAGAAAAACATGGATAACAATGATACTCTTGAGCAACCTCTAAAATTTAGATTTACTACTCGAGTTACTTTTTCAATTGTTGAACAGTAACATCATATTACAAATGATTAATCACTTCACACACTGAGATGTATCTATCATTTGGATGTTTTCATTATTTTTCTTTTTGGGTTTAGATGTTGTTATGTAATTCTTTCTTGGTTAGTAGTTGTTGAATTTCTTTCACATAGTTGATATTTTAAGTTAATTAAGAGTATTTATTTTACAATATTATATATATATATATATCATATAAAATCAGTATATGATAATCTAACTACAACATATTTATATTTAATTTTTTAATAAATTATATATAATTTATATTTCTTCATATTTTTATTTTTCAAATGAATATAAAAGAAAATTAAATATTTAGAATTACTTTTAATTTTATGTTACTAATTCTTCTTTTAATCTAACTATTATTTTTAATGTCAAAATGAGTATTTATTTTACTTTTCTATAATTTAATATATATCATACAAAATTATTATATGATAATTACACTTTTATAATATGATAGAACTAAAATTATCAAAATAAATAAATAATTTAACTAAAATTAATACAAATAAGTATTCAAATAACAAATTTATAGAATGATAATGTCAATATTATCAAAATAAATAATTAAATTCATACTTTAATTTTAATTTTAAATTAAAATTGTTCTTTTATATAACACATTTTACTATCAAATATTAAAAAAAAAAATAACATGTGCATTACACTGGTCAACTACTGATTTTTCAAAAAATTGTAGTTCGCCTGTCAATTATCAATTGATCACTATAAAAATATTTTAAAATAATACAATTCAACTTGTTATACTTCTAACATCATATTTCAATACACACTAACACAAATGAATTAAAAATAAATCATACCTCTTAAAGAAAATTCAAAATATTCTAATCATTTATAACTTTAATAAATTTCTCACTAATCTTATTATCAAAATGACAAATATGTTTAAAAAAAAATTACTTAAGATTTATGTGTAAATAAGTCCCATTAATAAGACTTGCCCATAATTATTCATTTTTTAAAAAACAATTTAAACCTAATCCAATGGGCAATAAAGTAATTTTATAAATTAGATAATTTAAATCATACAATCAAACCTCCATCTTCTTATTTAAACTATATTAGACAAATTATCTTCTACAATCAAATACCGTTTTTTTTTGTCCACCCCTCATTTCAAAATGATGAATAAAAAATAAGTATTTAATTATATGATTTAAATTGTTTAATTTTGAATCGTCTTCAATTGAAATACATTAGTTTGAGGATGAATTTTAAAAAATAAAATAAAAAAATGATGATGATTTAAAGCATAAGAGTGAAATTAACCTCTTTTTTTTTTATTTTTTTTAAACATGGTATTTATACTCATTATGTACGGGAAATGTTTGGAACACCTTTTAGGGATGATTTCCACACTTCTAAAGTGATCTTGACCCTCTATGTATGTGTAGTGTCCACATCATGAGTGGTCCAAATTTATGCGGGTCTTGTGGGGGTGGGGATCTCAATCACCACTCTATTTGAGTTGGATTCGTTATGACTTGCTAAAATTATAAATTAATTTCTTATATAAACAAGTTAAATTTAAATTTTTATGTTAGAACTCGTAAATTTTTTGAGCTTGATTGATTAAATTTATTAATATTCAACAGTTACTCGATCTAAGTTTAGAAGCTTAAAAAAATTATAATATTGTATCAATATAGGTTTTAAAATTTTATTCAGTCATTTGTAAATTAAAATGAAGATTTGTTGAGGATGTTAATCATGAAATAACGATCCGTTCGTTTCCATGAACAAACGATTTTTTCATAAATTTTTTCCCATAAAAAATGTACTTCTACATTTAATTGCAACATTGAAATTAATGTGTTAGGCAACGTTTGTTTGGCGGATTAAGTTGAATAGGATTATAAATATACTGTGATTGAGTAAGGAAATAGTAATGTGATAGTATTAATTTAGAGATATAAGATAAAATATGTTCGTTTGAAAGGGTAGTGTAGTAATATTAGTTAATTGAGATTAAATCTATGAAATTACCTAAAAGCCCTTATTATGTAAAAAGAGATTTTATTATGTTTGATAAATAGATGACAAAATAGACATTTCGCTTCAATCCAAGGGGATTAGATTAGCAATCCCATCTCCTCTATAAGAATGCTAATCCTACCCCCAAGTAGGAAGGGTAGTCCTATTGGACTCATAATCCCTTAGAGCATCTCCAACGGTTCAGTATTTTTTTTATCAAATTTGAGTAAAAAATAGCTCATTTTTCTGAATTTGATATCAGTTGCTCCAACGGTGCATCAAAATCTCGTGGGTCAACCGATTGGTCGACCGATAAGCGTAAATATATATATATATATATATATATTTACCTTTTTGAACTGTTTGAACCCACCTATGTAAACTGTATAAACACATTATTCATATGCTAGACAACTCCACACAACTGATACGATCATAGCTTAAACAAAACAGAGCATAATGAATACCTTCAAATTCATGATATTGACTTCATTTTCATCCTCTTCTTCTTCCTCCTCCTCTGATGATGAGTCTGATGATGAATATATGGTCACACTTTTAGAGGCTTATGAGCAGAATAATAGCAGTATGCTTCAGATTCTTAAGTCAAGTGATAGCTCAAAGAAAATAGATGGTTCTGTTGTAGGCCATAGGTATATATGCAGAGATAGAAGGCAGGGTCATGACAGATTATTTACAAATTATTTTGCTGTAAATCCAGTGTATTCACCTATAATATTTCGGAGACGTTTTCAAATGCGTTGTCCTTTGTATTTGCGAATTTTGAATGCAATCCAAGAACACAATTCATATTTTGTTCAAAAACAAGATGCAACTCATGTAGTTGGATTATCTCCCCTACAAAAAATGACTTCAGCGATAAGAATATTGTCATATGGTGTCGCAGCAGATGTAGTTAATGATTACATACGTATCAGGGAAAGCACTGCAATTCAAAGTTTGCAACAATTTTGTAATTCAGTGATTGAAATCTTTGGAGTAGAATATCTGAGATCTCCGACACCAACTAACATTGCTAGATTACTTACTATTGGGGAGGTTCGGGGGTTTCCTGGTATGTTGGGAAGTTTAGATTGCATGCATTGGGAATGAAAAAATTGTCTAAAGGCGTGGCAAGGTCAATATGTAGGCCATCAAAAAAAGCCAACCATTATTCTTGAAGCAGTAGCATCTTATGACTTATGGATTTGGCATGCATTTTTTGGAATGCCTGGCTCACACAATGACTTGAATGTGTTGGACTGATCGCCTTTGTTTTCTGATCTTGCACAAGGTAAAGCTCCCTTTGTCCATTACACTATTAACGGATATAGTTACGATATGGGTTATTACCTTACTGATGGTATATACCCTCAATGGGCAACGTTGGTTCAAACAATTTTTTCTCCCCAAGGAGCAAAGAGACAACATTTTGCAATGATGCAAGAGTCTGCCAAGAAAGATGTAGAGCGAGCATTCGGAGTCCTTCAATCTCGATTCGCAATTAAAGGTGGTGCTGTATGTTTTTGGGATTCGAAAATGCTTGCCAACATAATGAAGAGTTGCATTATATTACATAATATGATTGTCGAAGATGAGAGGGAGGAGCACCTTGATTTTGATTATGAAATTTCATCAACGAACACACCAGTGCAACTTTCTTCTACTCCTGCCAATGATTTCTAATCATTTTTGTCTCGTCATTTAGGTATTGGAGATAAGGATGCATATCATGCCCTTCGTAATGATTTAGTAGAACATAAGTGGCATCTTCATGGTGAACACTAAATTCACCACATCAATACATGTATTTTTGTTTATAGTTTTGGAATGGAAGGTTGTCTTGTTTGTAATCTTTATTATGATGCACTATATTAACCAAGTAATTCAGAAGTTATTTGATGATGTGCTGTTGTAATGATCCAATCTTTAATATTCAGAATTGTTCTGTGTTCAATTCATGAGAATTACAAATGATAATAATCATGTTTTAATCAGTTACAAATGATAATACCACATAAATTTAATAATTATGTCTTAAATTCTGTGTTCAATTCAGTATTGATGTGCCACAAATGATAATACCACATCCATTTATGCACATTTAATAATCATGCCTTAAATGATAATTTAATAATAATGTCTTAAATTACTGATGTTCATGTGCATAATCATAATGTCTTAAATTCAATATGTTCATGTGCATAATCATAATGTCTTAAATTCCAATTGTTGATCTGCATAATCATAATTTAATAATAATGTCTTAAATTACTGATCTTAATTTCATAAAAATGTCTTAAATTACTGCATAATCATTATTTGTGCATATACAAATTTATTAATGTGCCATTCATTTACTGATGTTGATCTTGCCATTCATTTATTGTCTCAGTTGAAATTCATTCAACATACAGAGTTAAAAAATACTTAATAATGTAGAAATTCATGTAGTCAGTGGATAAATGCATTCCGCCTACATTCATGGCCTACTACAGACATTGCATACATTTGAACCACCTACCATTCATTAATTCAACAATACCTACCATTCATTGAATTCATTCCATCTACCATGCCTCATTTTACACACACCACGGTTGCTGAGTATTAATTTCCTCACCACCTAGCTCAATAATTCACCCTCTATATCAGCTCAAGATTGTATACAAACCCGTCATCAAAAAATTCACTCTATTCACTGAATACCACCTTCAAATTGCCTCTATATGCCCACAGATTGCCTCTATAAGACCACATTCACTGTATTCCCTTCACTACCACCTTCAAATTCGGCTTAACCATATTCTAATCCCAAACTCTACATATTCACTATATTGTAAGTGTGAATCCACAGAATCAGCAAGGCAAACCATCTGAATCAAGAAAGCCAACATCAACAGGAACAGGAACAAGAAGGCAGCATCCCAAAACAGAACAACAAGGCAGCAGAACAACAAGGAACAGAGTAGGTTGCAGGCACGGGTCAACCGGTTGGTCAACCGGCCCTTTGTTAATTTTTTTATTTTTTTTTTTGCCTTTCAGTGTGCATGCTTTATTTGTTCAACTTTATGCTTTATTTGTTCAACTTTAACCTTCTCAAGAGCATGAAATTCATGTTTTAATCAAACTCCATTCATGTTCAATATTTTAAAAATTAACTTCTGTGAAACAGAACACATTCACTGGCATATAAAGATTTTTAGTTTCAGTATACACTTCTGAACAACAAACACTGCATAACATGAAGTAAAAATTAATGTGCCATTAAACATACACCAATTAGTATGCACTTCAGTATAAAAATGATATGAAGTAAAAACACTTTAATATGCATTCTAATATTAAAACACTATAATATAAAAATTAATGTGCCATTCTAAGGATACACCAATTACTGCATAACATGAAGTAAAAACACTGCATGAAAATGCTTTCCATTTCAGTATGCACTTTATTAGTATGCATTTTCCATTAGCATGCAAAACCAATTAGTATGCATACTAAATGCTTTCATGTCTTTCCATTTTAATATGCATTTTAATATTAAAACTACATTCATTTGAATTCTAAGTTCATTTTAAGTTCATGTTTGAATTTTATATTTATATTCAGCATAACACCAGAAAAACACCAAGTCAACACCAAGCCAACACTAAGCCAACTGTAATTCAGCTTTCATATGTAACACATATTCATTAAAATTCAATAGATATTGACATCATGCCTAGAACTAAAAGAGCGAGACCACAAGTTGGTGAAAGTTCCAACCCTCCACGACGCCAAGAACAGTAGCCTCAAAATCAGTCATATCCTACTGATGATTTTCTCAGTGAAAGTCATGATCTAGCCTTTTCAAACTTTTCCAGCCGACCTATTGTAACAGGGAGGACGGTAAATCTGTCACCTCAATATGATGCACTATTAGTTAGTAAACTTGAAGCAATGTGATGGCTAAATTTAATTAATTTACCCTAAAAGGTATATCCATGGCTGGTATCTCTATTTTATGTTCACCTAAGAGGTACTCAGGAAGAAGATCAAAATTTTACTCTCTTGTCATATGTGAAAGGAAAGGGTATACAGTTTGATATTCCTACTTTGGCAAGCATTATTGGAGTTGAGGTAGGTAATGAAAATATCCATTTTCAGAGTGAGGCTGAGTTAGCTAATATTGTTGGTAATGCTACTGATGTATATACTACTATTTGTCAGAACAAATTTACTGGGACTAGTTTACAAGCAAGACATTTAAAACCTTATCTTCGGATTCTCCACCGGTGGATTGTAGAAAATGTCACTCCAAAAAAAGGACATCATGATGTGGTCCCATACTTTAATGCCTATTTGTTATACTGTTTTGAAGTTGCCCATAAGTTAGATGTGTGTTACATAATTATAAAAGAAATGATGTCCGCAAATCAAGCTCAATTCACGGGCCGGTCATTACTGTTTGGGGCACTCTTGACAAAAATTTTCAAACATTTTAGGGTTCGCCTTGTAGATGAAATGGAGATGAAAATCCGTTCACCCATTAATCAGTATACAGTGACCCATGCTGGTGCAGCCTCCAATTTAATGGGAAGTGTTAATGCTCCAGAAGATTCAGAAGATGAAATCCCACCAGATGATGCTCCAGAAGATGCTCCCGCCAATGTGATGCCATCAAGTGAACAACCTCAATATTGGACTGAGTTTTTGACCATGGAAGAATAACGTTATAATCAACGCGTTCAATGGGAACATCAAATGGCTAATCAGGTCAATTCGTTGGGTACTCAGTTTGATACATTTGCCACTGCGCAGAACTCATTAATTCAACAATTTGGTGAGTTCCGTGTGGACATTGAAAGACGTCATGAAGTGGCAAACAATCGCATAGATAGGATTGAGCATCGCGTAAATGACACATATCATCACTACTTCCCTCATCCACCACCACCACTAGATAAAGACTGTTGATGTGTTTGACAGTATTTGCATGGTTTTGTATTTTGTTATTTGAACAACCTTTTGTTGGGTCAATCATGTCTTAAAGAGGACGAGGTTATTTAAAACCTATTCAGTTATGACATTGGCCTATTCAGTTATTACCACTTCATATTGGAGTTTTTCATTTTAATGCCTATTTGACAAAGGACATGATTATGTACATTCTGAAAATGCTACAAAAAGTTTATTATTCAGTTATGATTTTCTGGTATAAATCATGCTATAGTAGTCAATGGCCTTCACTTGAAATATCATTTGAAAGAAGACAAGGTTAATTAAAAAAAATCCACATTGAACTACAGACCAAAGATCTCCCTCCAAAAAAAAACATGGCAACAATTACACATTGAACTTCAAATATGGCAAAAATCCATGGAAAAAATTCATAAAATCTGATGTTTCATCAAATGTGATGTTTAATAAAAATCCATAAAATCCATAAAATCTGAACTTTAAATATGGCAAAAACTATGGTAAAAATCCATAAATCCACATTGAACTTCAAATATGATTGTTTCTGATGATTTGCTATATTCTTGCAAGTTCTTTTATGCCTTTCTCTTGCTGTTTAATATGTATTGTTTAGTTAAAAAAACAACAAATAGGAAATATCCATAAATCCACATTGAACTTGAAATATGATGTTCCATTTAATAAAATTGTAATTACATGATTACTTATCACATTAATAATTCCAATAAAACTAACTAATACAAGTTATATACTACTATTTTTAAATAATAAAACCAATAGATGAAACCCACTAATACAGAACCTTTCAAGGCAAACTATTAGTTGTTCGAAATAAAATCTATCGTTGAAGATCTTGGTAGTACGCCCTTTGCATAGGATTTAAAATTGTCATGTCCATTGACATTATTTTATGATCTTCATTTCGTTGTTCTCTTTCATTTATTATAGATAGGAGTTTTAGTTGTTCCTCTCTATCTTCGGCCCTTCTTCGACACTTTGCAGCCTTCTGCTCACGGTTTATCGCCTTTTGTTCATTTCGCTCAATAGTTCTAGCGGAGATAGTTGATAACACTTCAACAATTTTGGATTGGTTGGCAGCCATTTCATCAAATCTACTATCGTGCGTTGTTTGATTCTTCAACTTCTCTTTCGTTGCCTTGGTACCAATTGGTCGTGTTGATGTATTAGATGGTTGTTCGTGCACCTCATTATTCTGGTTGGATTCAAATGCCTCATATTCAGTTGGTGGATTCGAAGATGGATCAGCATGTTGCGTGCTTCTTTTGGGTTGTGATCGAAATTCATCCCACTTACAACTTCGGCGCAAAAATGTGAAGTGTTTTTTCTGTATTGCATGATACATCTGCTTCACTTCAGCGACCTACAAAAAAAATTACAAACATGTCAATAACAAATATACATTTAGAAAAGAAAATTGATATTTAATAACACAAATAAATTTTACCATGTCTACCTCAGTTGTACCACTTTGTTGCCTCAGTTGAATTTGTTCAAGAAAACTACAGAATTTATTAATTGCCTTTTGCATGCCAGACCAATGGTGAGACAAAGAAATACGGTTTTGATTTGATTCACCGCTCAATTGTGAATTAAAATAAACAAGTACTCGTTCCCAAAATATAGCCATAGTCTGACTATTACCAGCAATGGGATCTTGAGAGACTGCTAACCAAGATCTACATAAAGTTTCATCTTCTATAATTGTGAACGCTTTACCACGAGAAACACGAGAAGTTTCTGAAATAAAATGACTAACACTGTTCTGCGTGTTCTGCTCTCGTGAAGTTTTCGACATAAAATTAATATCAGTGTGCTCCAACATTTGTGATTCCTCAAACATTTCAAAATCTTCCATAGTTTGAAAAAAATACAGTACATACAATATCTAACTGAAAAATATTAGAATGATATACACTCAACCTCAGAATCAGATAATTTAATCAGATAATATAAATTAAAATTTCAAGGGAAAAAAATTTCTAATGACGCAAAAGAAACAAAATTCACAGCATATAATGTAATGCTATTCTGAAAATGAAATACTCTATCAACTTGATATACGAAACAGATATATTTTATAGAGCACATCATCAACGGTAAATTTTCAAAATACTCTGTCCATCCAACGATAAATTATTAGAACGGCTAGGTCTGAAATATGTATATGAGAGGTAACAATTTCAATTATATTTTTTAAATTTATATCACCCTTCAAATGATTCATAATCCACAAAATAACCTATCTCAAAATAAACTAGTTCAAACCAGTTCAAACCAACCAGTTTAAACCTGTTCAAACCAGTCCATTACTGGTGTCGCAAAATTGATCAACCCGGTCGACCGGTTGGTCAACCGGCTAGTTGACCGGTTGGTCAACCGATCTCCAACGGTCATGCAGTTCAAACCAACCAGTTTATAGTTCAAACCAACCAGTTCAAACCTGTCGCAGAATTGATGAACCGGTCGACCGGTTGGTCAACCGGCTAGTTGACCGGTGCCTCTCCTCCAACGGTCACACACAGTAATTTGCTGAAATCTGTACACTGTTCTCAGTTTGATGATTTTTTTGTTGAATTCTCATTTTGATACCAATTTGCTGAAACGTTGGAGCACTGAAAAGTGACTTTTTCACCAAAATTCAAATTTAATGTCAAGTTTGGTTCACCATTGGAGATGGTCTTAGCCCAATAATTATATGATATATGTAAAATGAAAAGACTACATATATTTGAAAATTAGTTGGGCAAAGCCCCAACACCCTTGTGGGCAAAATAATAACAATAATAATAAATCTTTCTGTTTTTATTGATACTTGCTAACACATGAATAAGTTCTCTCAACCCAATAAAAATTTCACAAAAAAAAAGGGTAATTGCACCAAGATCCCCTCAATTATCTGCGAATATTGCTTTACCTTACTCATTTATAAACATATTCATATTGAACCCCTCAATTATAAAAATCGTACAAATACACATTTTTTGAAGGTGGTTTAAAGGGAGTAAAAGTGATACATTTTTATGAGTCAAAATGTAAATGTTTATAGATAAGCAGGATAAGTTGATATTCACAAAAATTGAGGAGGTTTTAGTGTAAATTACTCATTATATAAAATAAAAAAAAGAGTATAACTTTTATGACATTTTCCTTTGGTAATATTAGAGGTGTTCATGGTTGATTTAGTTTGATTTAGCACTAAATTTAGAACCAATCCAATTATAATCGCTTTTAAATTTTTGAATCCAGAACCAAGCCAATTATACACTAGAACCAACCCAACCCAACCTAACCTAATATAACGGCTCTATTATATTAAAAATAAGTGAATCAATCAATAATAAATTATTAAAATAAACAAGTGTTTAACATTTAAACATAACATAAACAAAGAGTAAATTATTTTTTTAATGCAAGCCAATACAAAAATGAAATCTAACTCAATCTTCTAGTACTTCCTTCGTTCACCTAATAATTCTTGTATGTAAGAAATTATTAAGCGTAATTAAATCCATTGTAATAAACCAATTAAATGAAAACATATCAATACAAATAAAATTTAAAAAAATATACATAAGTAGGTTCGTTGCTTGGATTGGTTTCGTTGCCTAAACCCAGAACCGACCCAATCTTATTAATTTAATAATTTGAAGACTCAAGATCAAATCAATGCACTCAAAAATTAACTCAACCCAACCCATAGAGATCGGATTGGTTGGATTAGGTAATTTGAATACCCCTGTAATATTGCTTCTGTCTGCATGTATATGTAAACTGGTAATTGTCTAGAATTATTTTTGGGTGGTTAAAAATTATTATGAATTGCTTTTATATGAAAGCTTCTGTGTGATGACATTTTTTCTTAGCTGGGCCAGGCAATTACAAGTTAGCCTCAATAACAGTGTGATGACATTGGACAAAGCCAATAGAGTAGTGCGTACAAACAAAGTTTACAAATATACATATTTTAATAGATAATTCTTTAAGTGTGTAAGTGAATATTATTATCATATATACTTCATAAATATATGTAAATTATCTCATAAAATTATGCAAAATTTTATAAATATATGTAAGTTAACTTATAAAAATTTAAAAAATCACAACTTATATATATATTTGTGAAACATTACGCGATTTTGTGAGATAACTTATATATATTTATAAAAATTTACATAAATATATATGGTATGTAACTTGCATATCTAAACACTTCCCTAAATGTATGTGCTCCATGCAATCAACTATTTAAAAAATAAGACTATTGTGTGTGTCTCTCAACAAAATTAGTCATGCTTTAGTTGGACATGCTACGAAAAATTGGAAGTTTTTTGAAAACTTTCTCCAAAACAATATGTTAGCAATTTTCGTTCCTGAAAACAAAAACAAAAAAAATGAAAAGGATTCTAAACATGTCCTAGGATTCTGCTGACATGATTGTTTTGGAAAAGATTACCTAATAAAACTCAGTTTTGCTAGACCCATTAAAATCGAGAGTCAAATACAAAATACATATGAATAAATAACATTTTATAGAGTTTGTAAGTAGGATAAACTTTTGAAAAATCTTATCCGCATCAATTTCTATATTTGTAGACTTAATTAAATTTCGGTCATTAATTTATGTCCTTCAACGACTGGGGGCTGCTATTTGGCATTGGGATGAGGATAAGGTTGAAGGGGGACCATTTCAGTCACAGTGATGAGCTTTGGTTCTCATCATCTCATGTGTTCTCTGCCTTGTGTTTGTATGTATGTGACTTGTGACTTAGCTATATTTGGTTTTCTTTTGGGATGCATTACCTGTATGTGTGCAGAGGGGAGAGAGAGAGAGAGAGAGAGAGAGAGAGAAGGGGGGTGAGTGAATGAGAGGGGAAAAGAGAGATGAGGGTTATTAACTTATTTTCCAAGAAAAACAGCATCAATATGTCAAATGGTGTGGCAGTGAGCTAGGGTGCACAAACATCAGGGCTGTGTCGGTTTCAGGTTAAGCCAAGATTATAGAGTAAGAGTAGGTGTGTCATTCCAAACTCGGCCCATCCCGACATTGGGCCTAACCTATCCATCCCAAACCCAATTCTAAAAGAATGTTTAAATCTCAAACCCGTCCACTTAATCCTATAGATATGAACTATTAATTAATTTATTTTTTGTGTTGTAAGACTATTAAATTATTTAAATCCTTTTAATAAATATTTAAATTTAAAATATTAATAAAATTTTAATTATAAAATAAATATAATCTTTCAAGAAGTGCATTAGTTTAAGTTATAAAAAAAAGTGTGTAAATATATTTCTTTATCTTTTATTATTTTTTAAATTTATTTTGTAACTAAATAATAAAAAAATTAATATTAATATTTTCTAAATGAGCTGGCCAGGCCTGACTGGGCTAAAACTATTTATCCCAAACTCAATCCAAACATTAAATGAGCTTAAAAAATTTGTCAACCCAGCCATACGGACTAAATATTTTTTTCAAACCCTAAAACTATTGAACTAGGCAGGAGGGTTGGGCGGGTCATTGGACCGATGGCCACTCGTAGAGTGAGCATGTCCTAGTATCATTTTCAAAAAGATTCTTTCTGTTTCTCATATTTTTGGATATGAAATATTGCAAGGTTTGGAAACATCCATTGTTTTTATTTTTGAACAAAATTAGTTTTTGAGAATCTAGAAAATAATTTTAAATTATTTCCTACGAAAGGGATATTTCGAAGAAATCGTTTTACCAAAAAAAAAAAGTTGAAAGACAATGACTTCTCTTCAAGTGAGTATCTGATTAGAGACATATTGAGTTTGATGAGTCCGTCTTTTTTTCTTTTCTTTTTTGTGTGCATGGAAGCTCTATTAAGCGTGCTTAACAAAATGAACAATTTAAAAAGTTAAGATAAGTCCTAAAATGCACCCGCTAATCTTAACAAATCTTCTTCAATTAGATTCCCAATTGGACCTAATCCATTTTCTTTTATAAATTAGTTGTTGGGTATACCTCTTTAGTAGAGTTGGGACCAATTGGTTTATTAAAAATATTTAATTTGGTATAGTGTTGGTTATAATATATTTTATATATTATATAGAACTTTTGGAGGCCTAATGGGTATTTAAAATTCTAATTAGTGGCAATTAGGGTTTTGATAAAAAAAAAACCTAAAAATCAACAATATTTTAATTGGTAATGTTTTTCCGAAAGGGTGTGGCAGCAGATATAGTGTTTTGGTGTAATAGTCCAATTTGTGGGTTTATTGGGATGGCGCTGTGTGTATTCACTTTGGTGGCTAAGATTGGTCCAAGCTTCTTGATTTATTGCTATTACTTCAGTTTCAATGCTCTGTTTGTTTTAGTTTTGGAGGATTGTTTTAGTCATTTTTGTTCATCTATTTGGTGATGTCTTTCTTTTTATTTATTTGTGATTATTTAAAATTCACTTAAGAGTGGTTTGTGAGACCATTCGTGTCTCATTTGTAATTGTTTGAAAACTTTTGGTTGATAGTGGAATCGGATTTCAATCTCATAGACGTACCTCACATTAAGGGAATCACGTAAAAAATTTTGTGTCATCGTTGATTTAATTTTTCAGCCTTAGTTTTTATTTCAATTGATTGATTGATTTACTTGTAAGAAATCATCTATTTTTCCTAACAACTAGTATTAGAGCTTATGGTTTATTTGAGTTTATTTATTTGTGTAAATCAATGAATGGGAATGCAGGTCGTATGTTTAGCTTCAATGAAAGCAATTGGGTAACTTGAAAAGCTAAAATGAAGGACGTATTATTTTGTAAAGATTTGTATGGGCCTATTAAGGGTGATAGTGGTAAACTCAAGGGTTTGAAAGATGATGAATGAAAGAGGCTTAATCAAAAAGCCATTGGCGTTATCCGTCAATAGATTGATGATAGTGTCTTTCATCATGTTGTTACTGAAATTTCCGCTCATGATTTATGAAAAAAATTAAGTCTTTATGACAGAAAATTAGTTACAAATAAAGCTTTTCTATTTTGTAAGTTGGTTAATTTAAAATATAAAGATGACAGCCCAATTCTGGAACATTTGAATGAAATAAAGAGTATTGTTAACCAACTTACTTCTAGGAAAATTATTTTTGATGATGAATTGTAGGCTTTGATGTTACTTAGTTTTTTGCTCGAAAGTTGAGAGACTTTGGTTGTGATGGTTAGTAACTCGGCGCTCGATGGAGTTGTTGTAATGAGCCAAGTCACTAGTAGCTTGTTGAATGAGGAAACTAGAAGAAAATCAACGAGTTCTTCTTATTCGGAGGCATTTGTTGTGAGAGGTCGAAGAAAAACAAGGGAGAGGAGTAAGATTCTTCATAGTCGTAATCAAAGCCGTAATAAATCGAGAAATGGTTCTTTTTCAAAAAAAGACATTAAGTGTCATTATTACCATGAGAATGACACATGAAGCGAAAATGTCAAAAACTCAAGAATAAGGAGAAAATGAGTGACAAAAGTGTAGATAAGAAGCAAGAAGACACCATGGCGGTTACTACTGATGGTGATCTCATGGTTGTTTGTGAAGATGATTGCGTCAATTTTATGGGTCAAGAGAGCAATTGGGTGATTGATTTTGGTGCTTCCTTTCATGTGATTTCTTGAGTTGATTTCTTCATTTTCTACAGCAAATGAGATTATGGTTATGTTCGAATGGGTAATGAAGGTTCATCCAAGATTGTTGGCATGTGTGATATTTTCTTAGAAACAAATTTGGGTTACAAGTTGTTGCTTAAAGATGTGAGGCATATTCTCGACATTCGCTTCAATTTGATCTCTACTAGGAAGCGAGACAATGAAGGTTACAACAATAAATTGGATGATGGAAAATGGAAGCTCACAAAAGGTTCTTTGGTAGTGGCTAAGTGCAAGAAGACTCGTACACTTTATTTGATGTAAGGAAAAATTTGTAAAGGTGTTGTCAATGCACTTGAGAATGATGCTTCTACTGAATTGTGGCACAAGCAGCTTGGGCACATGAGTAAAAAGAGGCTGCAAGTTTTGTTCAAGAAAGATCTTCTACTTGATTTGAAAGGTACACATCTTAAAACTTGTGTTCATTGTTTGGCGGGTAACCAATATAGAGTTTCTTTTAATAAAAAGTTGCTTCTAGAAAAGAAAATTTTTTGGAGTTAGTACATTCGGATGTGTGTAGTCCTTTGAAAGTTAGAACACATAGCGGTATACTTTATTTTGTTGCTTCCATTGATGATTATTCAAGGAAAGTTTGGACTTTTGCACTAAAAACTAAAAATCAAATTCTAGATGTGTTTAAACTTTTTCAGGCCATGGTTGAAAGAGAAATGGGGAAGAAATTAAAGTGCATCCAAACAGACAATGGTGGTGAATACATTAGGTCAGGTATTCGGCATCAAAGGACAGTTAAGAAGACAACTCAACAAAATGGTGTTGCCAAGAGAAAGAATCGCACTATTGTGGAAAGAACAGGGTGTTTGCTTTCACATGCTAAATTTCCAAGATCCTTTTGGGGTAAGGCAATGAGGACAGTGGTTGACGTGATCAATTTGTTTCCTTCCTATCCTTCGAATGGTGATGTTCCTGAAAGAGTTTGAACTAGCAAAGTTGTGTCTTATGAGCACTTGAGAGTGTTTGGTTGCCGAGCCTTTGTTCACATTCCAAAGGATGAGAGGTCTAAGCTTGATAGCAAATCAAGACAATGTATTTTTCTTGGCTATGGGCATGATGAGTTTGGTTATAGAATGTGGGATTCGATCGACAGGAAAGTTATTCAAAGCCGTGATGTTGTGTTTTTTTAGGACTTAACAATTGAAGACTTTGGCAAATGTGATCAACCGGAGTAAAAAACTAGTGATCTCATTGACATTGATCCATCTCCTTCGTTTTCGATGGATGATAAAAATAAGGGAGATGTGCAGCCACTTATTGAAGATGGTGAGGATGATGCTAATCCTACTAAAGTTGAGCTCGAAATTGAGGAAGAGTATCCAACTCAAGCACTACCACTACAACTTGAGTTGAGAAAATCTACAAGGGACCGTCAACCTTCGAAAAAGTATCCTCTCAATGAATTTGTGTTGATATCCGATCAAGGAAAGCCTGAGAGCTACCAAGAAGCAATTGAGCATGCAAAGAAAAGTGATTGGAAAAAGGCCATGGAAGAGGAAATGAATTCTTTACTTGAAAACCATACTTACGATTTGGTGAAGTTTCCTAAGGGGAGGAAAATTCTGAAAAATAAATGGGTCTTCAAATTGAAGAATGATGGCAAGAATCTAAGGTATAAGGCACGCCTTGTTGTGAAGGTCCAGGCAAAAGAAAGGTGTTGACTTTAATGAAATTTTCTTGCTGGTTGTAAAGATGTCTTCTATTCGGGTTGTACTTGGCATAACTGCAAGTATGAACCTTGAAATTGAGCAACTTGATTTGAAGATCGCATTTCTTCATGGTGATCTTGAAGAAGAAATTCACATGGAGCAATTGGAGGGTTTTGTGGAAAAAAGGAAAAAGAAATTTGTTTGCAAATTGAAGAAAAGTTTGTATGGCCTCAAGCCAGTGTTGCGGCAATGATATAAAAAAATTGACTCTTTCATGATGAATAATGGCTTTTATAAAACTACTTCGGACCATTGTGTGTTTATGAAAAAAATTTCAGATGGCAAATTTATTATACTTTTGCTTTGTGTTGATGACATGTTAATTGTGGGTCAAGATTCTACCATGATTAACAAGTTGAAGTTACAGTTGAGTAAGTCTTTTACTACTAAAGATTTGGGATTGACAAAACAAATTTTTGATATGAAGATTGTTCGTGATCGAATGAAGGGATTGATTTGGTTGTCTCAAGAAAACTACATTGAGAAAATTCGTGAGAGGTTCAACATGGATAAAGCAAAGCCGGTTGGTTGTCCGCTTGCGGGTCACTTCAAGTTTTGTTCGAATCAATGCTTTACAAGTGAGAAAGACAAGGAGGAGATATTGAAAATTCCTTATACTTCAGCAGTTGGTTCTTTGATATACGACATGGCTTGTACAATGCCGAATATTGCTCATATTGTTGGTGTGTTGAGTTAGTTTCTCTCTAATCCGGGTAAAGAACATTGGGCAGTGGTTAAATGGATTCTAAGTTATCTTTGAGGGACTTTGAAGGTGTGTTTGTGTTTTAGGAATCGTAAGCCGATACTTGATGGATTCACGGATTCTGACATGGCCGGTGATGTTGATTCTAGGAAATCTACTTCGAGATATTTAATGGCATTTGTAAGGGAAGCTGTGGCATGGTAATCTAAATTACAAAAATGTGTTGCTCTCTCAACTACTGAAGCTAAATTTGCCGCCATTACTGAAGCTCACAAAGAAGAGTTGAGTTTGAAGCAAGAGAGGTATGCGCTTTATTATGATAGTCAAAGTGCTATTATTTGAGTAAAAATTTTGCTTTTCATTCGAGATTGAAACACTTTTATGCGTGATACTATTGGATTCGTAATGTGTTAGATTCGAAATTGTTTTAACTCGAAAAGGTTCACACAGATGATAATATTTCAGATATGTTGACTAAAACTCTGTCGAGGGACAAACATTTGAAGTGTCGAACTTTGGTGAGTATGGTTGATGTCTCCACCTAAGTTGTATTTGACTTTTGGAGGTCCAATAGATATTTAAAAATCTATTTGGTGGCAACTAGAATTTTAATAAAAAGATCAAGAATTAACAATACTTTTTTTGGTATTGTTGTCCAAAGGGGTGGGTTAACAGATATTTTGGTGTAATAGTCCAATTTGTGGGTTTATTGGGATAGTGTTGTGTGTTTTCACTTTGGTGGCTAAGATTGGTCCAAGGTTCTTGCTTGATTTGTTGTTGTTGCTTTAGTTTCGACGCTCTGGTTGCTTCAGTTTCGGAGGACTGATTCAACCACTTTTGTTTATTTATTTAATGAGGTTTTTTTTCTTGTTTATTTGTGATTATTTAGAATTCACCTAAGGGTGGTTTGTAAAATCATTCGTGTCTCGTTTGTAATCTTTTGAAAACTTTTAGTAGATAGTGGAATTAGATTTTGGTTCTGTGAATGTACCTCACATTGAGAAAACCATGTAAAAAATTTTGTTTCGTTGTTGATTTGATTTTTCCGCATTAGTTTTTATTTTCACTAATTGATTTACTTGTAAGAAATCATCTATTTCTCCTAACATTTGTGCTAGTCATGCTTTTTATTTTTATTTTTAAAAAGAAGAAGATAACAAATTCATACAATTTTGCTATGTACAAGTAAGCTTGATGAAGATTGCAATCATACAATTTTGTTTGAATCCTCATTTCCATGGCATCTAACCATCTTTGCATGTTCTTCCTAAAGTCAACATTATTGTATGGTGTTCTTCCCTTGTCAATGAAGATTTTTTGTTTGGATAAACAGAAGTAGAAATCATTCAATGCTCTCGTAATAAGTTTAGGTGGTGCTTTAAATAAGTAGTAACTGAAATTATAGGATTTATTACTTTTATATTAAAATTGTAAGAGACAAAATATTAATATACAATTTGTTATCTAACATAGTAGTATTAAATTTTTGATTGAAAGATTATGAGTTTAAGTTCTATCAGCCAACTTATATGACATCGGGCATTCTATTCTCTACATATTCATACTTAGTACATTTTGTTCATTGAAGTCGCAATTGAGGATAAAGTAAATTTGATATATATTCAACCAACTTGTTTCCATCCAAAAAAAAATTGTTGAATTGAGCTTTAAAAAACTATAACTTAGAAGAATAACTAAAACCTCAAACAAAACTAAACACATGCCGTTTTCAAGTACAATTAAATAGATATAATTTAAACAAATTGCAAATAATTAAGTGAAATCAAACAAGGCCATGGTTGAGCCAAATTCCCACCATTTAAATTCTTTGAACAATTGGAGATATAATAACAACAGAAAACCAATTGCTCATTGTGATCATTTCAAAACCTGGCATAAGGGTCACTTTATTTTTCGTAATCTTGTTTCACAGAAATTATCAAAATATATTAAAATTATATAAAAAAATGTTTATATATATTGAGATTCTATTTATATTTATAGTATTTTTACAATTTCATCCCATTAATAACAATTCATTGGCTTGCCACTAACACCATCTATTCTATTATATAGAACACATGACTCGATTGCAAAGTTGTATCACATAATTTTTATTTTCAAAATAATCAGAAAAATATTAATTTTTTCAAATATATATCTTTATTACTATAAGAACAAAAAATAAAATCAATTAATTCAAAAGCTGCTCTTTAGTTATCAATTATTTCGCATCCACTCCCATCCATGATCTGTTCAATTTGGATTCAGTTTTTTTCAAATTCAAATATAAACTTGATTGTCATCTTCATCTTGTGAGATTCATCACAAGTTTCGTTTCGATGATATAAACTGTTCATTTTATAAGTCCCTCTGTATATAATTCATGAAAAACTTAGGTAGATTCGATCATATAACATTTTCATTTGATCACTTTTGTCTTTCAAGAAATGGACAATAAGTGTGGTTTGGATATAGACAATCTTTTTTTTTTTTTTAAAGACAAACGTAATTAAATGAAAATGTTACAATTATCAGATCAATTTGATTTTTTTTATGAATAATATTCATGAAAAACTTTTTAAAAAAAATATTCAAATTATTTTAACAGGAGTCACAATGGGCCCAACAGACCCGAACAGTTTGCTCAACTTGGAAGCCCTACCCTCTCCCAGGCTGGTTTCACAATGACATGGCTTTAATTTGGACAAGGCAAACAATTATCCTAGAAAGTCACAGCACACTCAAACACACACACACACAGAGAGAGAGTTGCTACTGACAATGATAGTGAGTTATTAATGGTTGAAACTGGACCATTGTGAGGATGCTTTTGAAGCGTATGGGTGGTTTATAACTTTCAAGAGACTTGTCTTCTGTTTCATCTTGTGGGTGTGTGTGTCTCTCTCTCCCTCCCTTGTCATAATTCATTTATCGAATTTGGATGCTTCACCAATTTTATTCAAGCTAAATACTCATATATGCAGTATTAAAAAATAAATTTCAAATTAATCATATTTTGTAGGTGTTGATTATCAGTGATAGTTTCTTTCCACCCATCATTGCTCAGACAAGTCTGTGACTTGACCATAAAAGACAAGTATGTAAGTCCGAAAAATACAGCATCTTAGGACAGCCTCAACTTCGGTTTAGCCAAAAAAAAAACAAAACTCGCAACACACTAGATTGACAATTCCTGAAAACATTGATTATTAACACGTGATACAGTGAAATTACATTAATGTGTCGTAGATATGATTTTTTCGAAGGATTAATTAGTGAAAAATTTACATTTATGGGGCTATATATTATTTGTTTTAAGGTTTAACCTTTTTTTGTGATAAGGATACGTATTGAAAAGTTATTAAAAATTAGCCGAATAAGATGATCAACAGTGTTGGCAGTGGGATGGACATATAAATAATATTGGAGTGATAAGTGACACATGTACATATAGGTGACATTTGGATAAATATTTGGATAATTAGGTGAATCGTGTACAGATAAATAACATTTAAATAGATAAATTACTTTTGAATGGATAGACTAATAGGTAAATTTTTGAACATATAATTGTCTTTTTAGTCTAAAAATTTCAATTTAAACTTATTGTCATAGTTTTAGAAGTAGGCCTCTCGTGTGAGTACGTTTTACAAATGCATTTCAATATAAAGCTTAATTTTTTGCCCGTGTATCCATTCAAATAATTGCAACAGTATTAGAGACACTAATTTTTTTTATGAAAAATGCATGGAACCTAGTATGTAAATACATACATTTTCAGTGATTTTTTTTTAATTATGTTTAGATCTTGAATTATTTATAAAAAAATTAATAAATTAAATTTTTTTACTTTTATATTTTTAAAGTTTTTTTATATTAAGATATAAATATGATGTTAAAATATAAACCTGAGAGATGCCATGATTTTCTTCACATTTTCCCAAATAATTTATTTAATTGGGAGCTTTCTTCGTTGTTTGGGACATCCAATTACTTGACAGGGGTCTCATTATGTGATTAGCGTGTGAACAATATGTTTGAAAGCGGCTTCTCTGCCCAGCCCTCGTTTGGGAATTAGTATTTTTAGTAATTTTTAAAAAATTTATTTTTTTACAAGATAAAAAAAATTAATATATTTATGAATAATTTTTTTAGTTAATACGATAAAAAATGGTGAATTATTGAGATATTTGAAAAAAAAAAAAAAATCACAACTTTTTGAGCTAAAAAGTCAATCATGATTTGGAGGTGTTGTTGGCCAGTGAGCCTACCATGGGACTTACATTGATGATTTAAAATATTCATATTGTGAAACTTGTTATAAAGATCATTCTCACAAAAAATTAAATTGATCGAACAGCTACAAACACATTATTAGATTACATTTATATTCAAAATAATAATTACTTTAGTTTCAAAATTACAATTATTGTCCACCGGACATACTTGGTGAATCCCAGGCGAGAACTCGGCAACAAAATCTGCCAATGCTTGGGCTTTTATGGCCGTTCGGGGTTGAAACTTAACGTCGAATTATCCCAATTCGACTGCCCATTTTAGAATTCGACAGGAGAAGTCCGTCCGTTCGAACAACGCTTTGAGGGGAAACTCGATCAAAACGATGATTGTGTGAGCGTGAAAATAGTGTACCAATTTCCTGGAGGCCATCATCAATGCTAAGGCAAGTTTTTCCATCGGCAAGTATCTCGACTCTACCGATAGCAAGGTTTTGCTCACGTAGAAGATGGGTAAATGCTGGATACCTTCTGATCGGACAAGCACTGCGCTAACTGTATGCTGGGACACGGCCAGATAAAGGTAGAGTTCTTCGCCGGGCTTGGGCGTTACGAATAGTGGTGCAGAAGACATTTACTCTTTGAGTTCGGCCAGAGCCCAGACACACTCCTCGTCCCACGAAAACTTGGATTTCAAGGCTCAAAAGAAAGGGCGGCAACGATCTAATGACCGACTTATGAATCGGTTAAGCGCGGCGGCCATCCCGGCCAAATGCTGCACATTCTTAGCCGAGTTGGGCTGCTTCAATTCCTGTACGGCTCTGATCTGTGTGGGGTCTGCCTCGATGCCTCGGTTTGTGACTAGGAAACCCAAGAATTTTCTGGATCCCACGCCAAAGGCACATTTAGACGCATTCAGGCGTAGCTTGTGTTGTTTGAAGATGGCAAACATCTCAGCTAGGTCGGATAAGTGGTCTGCTTGATGCCAGCTTTTAACCACCATGTCATCGATATAAGCCTCCATCGTCCGGCCAGCAGAGGAGCAAACATTTTGGTCACCATCCTTTAGAAAGTTGCCCCGGCGTTCTTCAAACCAAAAGGCATGACTCGGTAGCAGAAGAGTCCCCTTGGAGTAGTGAAATGGGTGATCTCACGGTCGGGGCCATGCATGGCGATATGATGATAGCCGCGGTAGGCATCCAAGAAACTGAGCCTGTTATGTCCGGCCGTTAGATCAACCAACTGGTCTATTCTGGGCAGGGGGAAGCTGTCTTTAGGGCATGCTCGATTGACGGTCTTGTAGTCGACGCAAACTCGCCACTTCCCATTCTTCTTGGGTACTACGACCGTGTTTGAAATCCACCGAGGGTAATGCACTTCTTGAATAGCCCGAGCTTCAAGCAAGTTCTTTACATCCTCTGCGACTACCTCGGCGTGATGCAGCGCCGATCTCCTGGTTCTCTGAATGACTGGCCTTGCCTGGGAAAAACATTGAGGTGATGACAAATAAAGCTCGGGTCGATGCCGGGAATGTCGTAGGGCGACCATGTGAAGACTTCGATATTTGCCATCAAGAATTCTACCATCTCGGTCCTTTCTTGGGCGGTAAGGCTTGACCTGAGCAAAAAGAACTTGTTCGGGCTTTCAATGTCAATCCGCACCTCTACCAACTCCTCAACAGCTTTGTCCTCAGCCTTGGCACCCACATCTTCAAGGACTCCACGGTCTTCCGGTCCTTCAATCATTTGGACGAAACCTTCGGCAGCTCGGCTCCCGTTTACTGCCACGAAGTATTGTTTCGACATGAATTGATCGCCCCAAACTTCCTCAATTTCCCCCATAGTCGAGGGGAATCTCATAACCTAGTGGTAGGTCGACGCCACCGCTTGCATAGTGTGAAGCCATCCCCTACTGAGGATCAGATTGTACATAGACGACACCTGCAATACCCAGAACTCCACTTGCTTGACCACGGATCCGGCTTTGACCGGTAAAATTATTTTTCCCAAAGGCCACTCCAGTTGCCAGTTGAAACCAACTAGTGGAGAAGTTGCCAAAGCCAAGTCTATATCTCGGAGTTTGAGTTGTTTGAACGCGTCGTAGTACATGATCTCGACCGAGTTGTTTGAACGCGTCGTAGGACTGTTTACCAAGTCTGTATCTCGGAGTTTGAGTTGTTTGGGATGTGCGGCCTTAATACCCCCGTCAATGTAAAGATCCAAGTGTTTGGCTGCGACTAATTCCTCCAAGTGTTGCTTTAGAGGCAAACAGTCCTCTGTCTGGTGTCCTCGTTCCCGGTGATATGTGCAGTGGTACCACGGATTGAAACCTTTTTGTGGGTCGCCTAACTTAGCAGGAAACCGGACGTAATCCTCGTCTCGGATTTCACTAAGTATGCGATAGATTGGAATCTTAAAGATCGTGGTGATGCCTGTTCGACCTGTCAACCTTCTGTTAGCATCAGTTACATCATCGCGGGGGTATTCATCTCGGTCATTTCGACGACCCCTTCCCCAGTTTCGACGATTTGACCCTCGGTCAGATTCCTCGGCGCGATCATTTGATCGGTTAGTTTCCTGTCCGATCGCGTGTACCTTCCCAGCTGACCTCTTGTCTGTTACAACCGGAGTTGTCTTTGCAGTGGATGTCGCCGCATCGTCCTCTACCCGGATGTGCTCATTGATGCGCTGCATTAGTTGGCCCGTGGATATCAGTTGGTTCATGGTAAGCGAGTCCCGCAGCCTATGTCCGATCAGGAGACCGCATTTATATTGGGTGATTGCCAGGTTGATCGGGCAATCTAAATCTCGTTAAAGGTTTTTCAATATCTGAAGTTGTATGCCTTGAGTGCTCGACTCCATTTTGACACTGAGAAGGTGGTCCACCTCCTTCGGTGTTTTGGTGTTGGTCTTGAAACGAGTCACAAATGCTTCCGCCAACTGTTGCCACCTTTTGATGCTTTCATCCGGCAGCCTCTTAAACCATTTCAAGCCCAGCTCACCCAAACTTGACGGGAAGATAAGGAACATAAGAGCGTCATTGCGCCTATGTCCGGCCATGACCTGCTGGAAGTGGCTTACATGCATGTATGGATCGGTCTTTCCGTCGTAGAGCATAAACTTGGGTTGGTGGAAGCCCGCGAGGAGAGGAGTGGTTTCTATCTCAAGGGAGAAGGGGGTGGCGCTCAGCCTTGCCAAATCTGTGTCTAGAGGGAGAGGCATGGCTGGGTAGGGTGGTGGCATTATGACCTCTTCACTGGCATGACCCCCGTAAGATAGCCGCTGGAGCGCTGGCACCCTCTGAGTCTCTCGCCGGCAAGCCCACTCCTTCAACACTGCCCGCAAGTCCTCGGAGCGCGCAGAGTAGGAATACCTCGACATCGTTGCCGGACGCAAGGGTTGCTAGGTACTGTCTTGCGCACTCGACTTCTCTACAAGCGCGTCGGAATCTCCAACCCTGAAACTTCTGGTAATAGAAAGGGAAGGAGTGTTCCGCTGGCTCTGACTGCCTGAACGGCGTGGTTGGGTGCGCTCACTGTGGTCTCCCACTCCAGCAACACCCTTCCCTTTGACACGCCACTTGAGATCTTCCATCTCTGCCGCCATTCTTCGGATAACAGCGTCTTGGTTCTTCAACTTGTGCTCCAGACGTCTGGCGTGTGATTCTCTCCGCCGCCGGTGTCCGTCTGGGCTCCGAGAGTGACCAAACTCCTTCCGCGCTTATCCTGCGCGTCTCTTGAATGTCCTCCTAGGGAAGTCTCCAAGTCCGCCATGGGTGGAATGGCGAGGAGTCCGTCTCTCCGTCTGGCTGACTCCGAGGTAACTCTGTCGATGGCGGACAACGGTATCTCGTCGTTTTTCGCCATGGAAGGCGATCAGATGAGCATGGAAGACAAGGTTTTGTTTATCAAGTTTCCACAGACGGCGCCAATTGTACAGGGAACACATATTCCGCAGAACCCGTACTCCTTTCGTCCAAGCTCCTTGTCTGTCCGATCGACCTGCGAGCACAACGGCGGTGAGCTACCCGGCGGTGTGTGGCCGGAAAATCCCTCCGACGGTCAAGTTAGTACACACTTATGGAGAGAGAAGAGAGAGATATATCATAATGAGTGGTTTACCAAATGATGTTCCATTCCCAGCATGGGGGGCGCAGTCGTGATTATATATACCTTCTACGCTCAAATCTACTCCTATTAGTCTCTTGACACGTGGTGTCGCTTTCCCATCCAGCAATCACCACCTAACCAAACTGCCAGACCACATTAGTGGGAGCTCGGTAGCCCGGCGGCATCACCTCGGCTTAACGCCACCGCGCTACATAATGAATCCGAGTGCTCCACTTGTCGAGTTATATAACGATCGAGCTCGTCTGCATTCCGGCATAACCGAGTTCAAGTTAGGTTGAGCCGGTAACCGAAGGCCTTTCTGTCAAGCTAAACGTGCGGACCGTGGAATCCGGAATGGCAGGCTATCATCTCGACCGTGACGTGGGCCTGATCCTCGACCGAACAAAACTGACTTTGGACATGGACAAGCCCAAGTAGCTCGGTCCCAACACGGTCTTGGGCCTCGTCCGAGCAAAACCATCTCTGGACAGGCCCAAGCTATCTCGGCCCAAACATGCTCAGCGCCCAGCTCATAAATCTCCCTCTCGGTTTACAAATTAAATTGAAACAACCTGTAGACGCGCTCCCGGGAACTCTCCGACATCCGCGCTCGCGAGGGGTGCGCGAATCTTGTTTTGTTCTGAGCTTACTGCTACAGTTCGGACTTAATGTCACGGTTCTGAATCTAATCTCGCAAAGTGCAATGCAAGACCGATAAATCACCAAAGAGTCCAAATCCGGCAAATCATTTTGGAAAACTGATTTTTGTAAAGAAGTGTCAAACATGGACTGCTTTGTCAGATACAGAGTCGCCACCTAAATATTTTATTTTGGGGGAATTTAGGAAACCCTGACTCGTGCCTAAGGCCACATGTCCGTCATCTGCTTTGAAACATCGGCTCAGGAACTTGGGTACGAAAGGGGAAGGTCATGCAATGAGCACCCCCGCTCACCCTATCAAAGATC
>NW_021025315.1:523672-578633 GCF_004153795.1 Camellia sinensis | reverse complement strand
GTGTTGAACTGGGGCTGGTTCTATGAGAATGAAGAGGCTAAATTCTCTAGAAACACTCATGAAAACCAAGAGCGTTCAAGGCCAAAATGAACACAACAGTGAGAACCACGATGTGTTACAAGATATTTTGTGTGAAATCTATTGTCTTGGCTTACACAAACGACTGAACAATTCAAGGCATCGAGTCCATTGGTTAGCTAGTAAGTCCGATAGGTTATCACTAAGGAAGGTTCAAGGCTAAAAGCTACCTATCCTGATGCAAGATATTTTCGACTTATACTTTTTCGATAAAGCCTGCATATTGTTGCATTTCCGTTGTCATCAAATTCCATTCATGTGGGGGATGGTTGGAAATCGTTGGGAAAATTCTAGGTAAAACCAGAAATTTTTTCCTAATTTTGGTATATTATTTAGGTGGGACCCGTACGTCGATTTTCACGGGTCAAAGTGGTAATACATTTTATGTCACGTTGTGATTCACGTGGTATATTTGGTTGCTCAAAACCATTACCGAGTGAATAGAAAATTGAAGCCAAAGTATGCTCCATGGAAATGGAGTTTTTGTGGAAAACCCTTAAAGGTTTGAATAAGGCTTGCCCCACATTGATTTGGTGGGAAGTTTTGAATGGGTTTATAAGGCATGGGATTGGAACTTGGGGTGTGCCCCAAGGGGTACCCAAGTGTTTTAGAGAGGGAGGTTATGGGCAAAATGGGCTAGACCCATTGGACCCAAAAATCACCACACATGCGCGCGCGCACCACCGCTGTCCGTCCGGTCAGGCGGGCGGGCGGGTTGGGCCTGGGCTTCGGTGCGGGTGCGTGATATGAGGTTAGGTTGGGCTTGTCCGACCCAATACCTTTCTTTTTTGGTCAAAAATATTTGAATTGAATTTTATTTTTTGAAAAATAAAATCCACAATTCAAATTAATTCCGAAAATAAACTGGTCTGGTTTTACTGTACACCCAAACAGGGCCCTTCCCGTTTTTTATCTGTTTGAATTTTGAACCCAACAGATTCAAATCTGTTTAAATTCAAAACCAAAAAGGTTTCATACCTGTTCAAACAGGTTTGTACTTGTTTAATTCAAAAGTTGCAGCCACCACTACATATATAAATAGGACAGCCCTCATTTGATGTTTACACATTCAGAAATTTCGTACTTCACCTCTGCAAATTTATTCTTCATTTTGATGCATTTAATTTTTGTGAGAAAGAGTATAAACACTTAGTGTGTTCGTTAGGCATGTAGTTGACCATTTCATATTGGGAGATAGACGTCCATATTCTGAAAGCATCGAGGAGAGGATAAATCTGTCTTAAGGACACAGTGTCAAATACTAGACTTGATCTGATATTTATTAGAAGAAATTAATCAAGTAAGTTGTTTAATTTATTTTTCTGTTTTATTTGTTTATTAAATCAGATTTTAATTTTATTTTTGTAAGAAAATAAAATCTGTTTTTATTTATTTATTTATTTATTTATTTCTAGTTTGATTTTTGTAATTAAACAAATTATCTCATTTCCTTTATTTCTTTATATTCTTGTTGCTGTTTAGTACACAACAGAATTTGATCTGTTTAAATACAGTGAAGATTGTCCAACACTAACATCTAACCTTATAATTCTTTGTTATTAACTTGAATATCACGCTTCATCACTTGTTTGTTATAATTGATGGGGCATATGTGCGTTGATTGGACGTTTCAAACTCATGGCGCCTCATGTTAGGTGTTGATGAAATTTACGCGAATGACAGCAAAGCAAAAATATTTGAAGACATATGACTATCTTAGAAAAATTAGATATTAGTGATCATGTTTTGGGATTGTAAATATTAAAACTCTTGTCATAATTAAGATATGATCTTATAACTATAATTTTATTTATACATACATATATCTTTTGTAAACTTATCATCATCTTTTCATCAATTTATTTAGACCTTATGTTAATACCTTGTTAAGATCTGTCAAAAATATAACCTTGCTATTTAAGAAGATTAGACTTTGAAGGGAGGCTATATTGATTCCTTCGATTTTTCTTGGGATCTTACTTGATGACTCATTAGTGACGGTTCCTAAACTTGTAACCTTAGAAAAATCCTGTATTTATTTGTTAATATGTTCATATATGTTCTCGATTTTAGGGCGTCACAATATTAGTCATGGGGAAATACAAAACCGATATGTTGCAAGAATTTTCATGTACATATTCACACACACACACACACACACACACACACACACACATATACACATGATTTATGGAGGAGCTCGAAAAGAAGAATTCTACTTTGGAGAATAGGTAAAAACTTTGTGCAATGTATATTAAGTGCATGCACATGTCAAATAATATTCCTATGTTAATAGAGTCCCGTTACATCCACACAAATTATGGCCCCCGACTAGTCCGAATGATGTGGCTGGAGTTGTACCAAGCTAAATCCCAATTGCCCAAAAGTGTCAAAACAAAACCCAAAACCTAAACAACCTCTCTCTCGAACAACACCAAACCCAATCTTAGCAAACCCTCTTTCTCACCGACAGCTACCATCGACGACCACCCACCACCGACCACCTTCTCTCTCTCTCTCTCTCTCTCTCTCTCTCTCTCTCTCTCTCTCAGATGGCCTTTTCCTTTCTCCAGTGTTCCTCATTTCTGGAGTTTCTCCTTTTTAAAGGTATGTGTCCTCTCTCTCTCTCGGTTGGATAAAAAAAATAAAAAAATAAGCGGATCGAAAAAGATTAGATGGCTTACATGATTACAAACGAAAGGCTAGCTTATTTCAATGAGAACGATCAGCTTTAACAGCTCTTTGTACATTCTGTCGTCGTCAAAAAGGTCATTCTATTTGGCATCTCTAGTGTTTTCACCCCTACTTGTATGTCTACTCTCTCTCTCTCTCTCTCTCTCTCTCTCTCTCTCTCTCTCTTCATTTTCTTCTTCTTCTTTTTTTAAACTCTGTTTGGTTCTCAAGAAAATGAGGAAAAGAAAATTTTGATATTTACAACATGTTGTGCTTGAGAATATTTTGATGCCACAGTGAATTATAATGAGATTGAAAAGTAACTTTTTTTAGTTGATTTGCTATGGGGATGCTTGTAGACACCCCATTTTTGACCGACCTTAAGACTCAGACGTCACCGATGGAGCGCTCGGTGATGTTGCATGATGTGCTTGTTCAGAAGTTTCAGAGTCGCGGCCGTGAGCCCTGCCTCCGGACTTCCGAACCCTCTTCTGTGCCTTGTCTCGGTTTGCGAACCAGACCCGGTTTTCTCTATTTCTTTTCCTGAGGGAAGGGAGAGGTCCCGTAGACCATCTCTCAATGTCCGTAGGCTACATTTGGTGGCCGTAGGCCATTTTGCCCATTTCGGAGTCCGGTTTCCGGTTTATCTAAGCTAATCAACGTGAACAAAAACTAGGGCTAAAATTTTGTGGCATTCCATATGCCATGTTTAGAATAGCCGAGCCTGCTATAGTTTGTATTTTTGCATGTGTTGCATTAGGCATTTCTGTATACTTAGGATCATGCATGATTTCTAATGAGTTTCTGTTTTGGCTTGGAGTACTCTGTAAGTTTTTATGCTTTAGCATCCTTGCATGCGTGTGAGTGAATGCCATGATAGCATGTTTACCATGAGGCTATGTGCTTATCTGATATAACTGCCTGAATGCCTGTGCGTGAAGGTTGGGTTATCTGAATTGGAATAAATCATCAAATGTTTCAAGCCTACCTGCGGTTAGCAAACCATTTTCAAAAACAAACATGAAATGTTTCGTTCCAAATCAGGCGACCCGGTCTATATTTGTATGCTATGAGCACCACATAGTAACCTAGGCCAATAACCGGAATAAGAACTCACAATGTTTTCAAAAATTGATATCATGGTTAGTAGAGGCCGGTCTATGACCGGGCGAGCGGGGGTGCTCACGAAGTGACCTTCCCCAATCGTACCCAAGTTCCCGAGCCGAGGCAACTTTGGTGATGACGGATACGTGGCCTTTCGGCACCGAGTCAGGGTTTCCTAAATTTCCCAAAATAAAATATTTAGGTGGCGACTCTGTATCTGGCAAAGCAGTCCATGTTTGGCACTTCTTTCAAAAATCTATTTTTTTCTCAAAACGATTTGCCGGATTTGGACTCTTTGGTTCAGACTTAGAACCGTGACTACAAAGTCGAGTCCGAGCTGTAGCGAGGTCCCCCGCGGGCTTGTTACAATGCTCCTTAAATGTTTCAAGTTTGAGTTAGAGAGAGAATAAAGCTTTGAGAGAAAAACCCAGCATTTGAGAGAGAAATATTTAAAATCACAAATGTCACTATAAATTAATTCAAATGGTTCCGTACTTCTTTCAATTGAATGAAAATGAGTTTTAGATAATTTTGCCTCAACACAAATTTCACATTTATGATTTAAATTAATGTCAAATTTAGGTAAACATTCCATATTAATTAATCTACGCAAAGATTCATAATTAACATGTCCAAGTCTACTATGCCATAAATTTGAAGACTCAAGCAAGTAATAAGAAGATGTATTTTTATTAATAACAGAAGGTACAACAATCATTACATTCATTTTGAAAAGGTCATTAGACATGTAACATTTTCCTACATACATCTCATTTTTGGTAAGTACAAACTTGTCCCTTTCAAAAACTAGCTTAAACCCATTTTTACTTAACAAAAATCTGGAAACAATGTTCTTGCGAATGTCTGGTACATGCAGCACATTGTTGAGAGTGAGTTCCTTTCAAAATATCATCTTTAGAATCATCTTTTATTATCCTTCAACTTTGGAAGTTGAGGAGTTGCCCATAAAAAGTTGTTCACCTTTTTCCACTACTAAATAAGATGTGAACATCTTTTGTCGGCACAGATGTGGCAAGTAGCACCAGTGTTCACCCACCATTCTTTAGGATTTCTGACAAGGTTTGCCTCGGAAACAACTGCAGAAAGATTTATGACATCTACACCATTGAAAATTTTATCCACTTCGGTCATATTAGCTTGAGTAACCTTCTTGTTTGATCTTCATTTGCCTTTGCAAAAATCAATTCTTAAGAACTTCTCTAGCTTTTTACCATGATTCACTGGCACAGTCCCAACACAAGGAGGTGTGAGAACCCATATTTTTGCATATTAAATTATTTTGGTAATTTTATTTAGCTACTTAAATTTTGTAATCAACAATCCATATTCCAATTCCATAACAACATTTTGTTACGAAATTCTATAATTAACTTTTAATTTTTTAATTAGTGCAATTTTTATCTTCATAGTATTATTATTATTGTTGTTATCGTCATTGTCATTCTCATCACTTTTATGATTACAAAAATCTAATTCTTAATATATATTATTCTGTATAATTGTTCTGTATAAAGTTTTGCATTAATAACTTGTGTACAAGAAAATTTACCCATGAAGATTAATTGGTTCAACCTCATGTCTTTTAGTTACATAAAATAATATTATAATATTAAAGTGACTCAAAATCATATATATACAAAAAAAAAGAGAGGAAATTGAGAGAATGGTTGGCATCTTCCCAAGGTCTTTCCATGGGCTTTGTTATGCATGCATATGTAAGAGCATGCTTCTCCAGCAACACACACAACCTCATCAGAGGTGGACAAGCATGCCTTAACACTCTAAGCCTATGCATACCTTTACACCCTGACCTATACATTGTAGGTAATATTCCCAAGTCAAGAGGAATAAGAATTAAAAAAAATTAAAAAGAAAAAAAGAAAGAAAAAAGGCCTCCAAACTCCTATATAAGCCGGTCAAAAAAAAACTCCTATCTAAGGAACCCATCTTTAGCCACCTTAGAGATATATGGCTGAGCAAAGGAAAAAAAACACGAGAGAAAGAGTAGAAATGAAAAGAAAAGAAAATGAGAGGAAGATGAGAGGGTCCTTGGTGGTTACCAATTCAAAACAAATTTTTGAGAATAGTTTGTAAGGAGCTCTTGAGGTAAGAATACTCAACCTCTATCCTTCCTTACATATTTTTTTTTACTAAATCTATACATCAAAATATATATATATATATATATATGCAAGAGTATGCATGGTTAATATACAATAACTCAATGCATGTTGATAGGATGATGATCTTATGATTATATGATTTCTATCCTTCTTATAAGTATGGATTAGATGGTTTAGCTACAAATTTTGCTCCTCATGTGTTCAAATATTCTCCATTGTTGAATTAATCTTGCATGCTTATGAATTTGTGTTTACTCTTCATAAATATTATTTTTTATTATCACTAATGAAAGTAATATGAAGGATTAGAGTTTCAAATGGGAATAATAGCACGAAACAATTTTTATAGTCTTGCATGTGATTCATGGCGAATACAAAGTGTGATTTCCACAAAATACTGAATTTTCAGCAAAAATAGATTTTTAATCCGTTTTGAATAAACTCAAACAAACTCATGAGAACACTTTCAAAAAAAAAAATTGAAATTACTGGAGTTTGTTTACCATGTTCTCATGGTCTAGAATATCGAAAGAAAAATTATTCGACAACGTTTCGTGGTCAAAACATGTTTTTAAATTATTGCTGTCTGGAGGCAACAGCAATGCTGACTTTACTAGGTCACCGTTTATTCTACAGAATGAATTTTCAAGTGATTCAAATTGGAAAGTTATATTTTTAAGTTACCTTTCAAATGCTGCTAGTTTCATAATTTTTTATTAAGCATTGAGAGAGAAATGCCAATTTTTCCAAAATGTGACAAAATCTGTCCAGTTTTCTTATAAAAATTATTTGACCATCTTACGTTGGTTTTCAGTCTTCAGACTCTTCTGAAAAAATGTTCTAAACTCAAATATCTAGAATTCCGTTTTGACCATACCTCTTTTTGACACCGTTTGAGGCCCCTTTTTATTTTTCAAACACAGATCACCTGTGTTGGAAGTTACTGTAACTCACTATCCTAGAAAAATCAGTTTTTGTTCAAATTTTATTTCTCCATTTTAAAATCGTTTTTAGCCTTGGTATTCTTCTCGAAATATTTTCCTAACTTGATGAACTAGCACTAGTTAAAATATTATAATGGTTGAACTTCGTTTGGTATGGGTTTCTTTTTTCTTTTTTTTTTTGTCTAACCATACAATGTTGAAGGAAGAAGTGTGTGAATTCTTAAGAAATTTTGTGATGATTCCTAAGACATTCTATCACATTTATTTTGGTTACCATATATGATTGTGTTGTGCTATATAAACATTATGTCACTGTGGTTTTCAAACTAAAACTCACACATGCAACAAAATGTGAATTTGACGAAGTAAAGAAACATGAAATTGAATAGATGCATTAAAGTTTACAAGTGATGGGGTGAGCCTGGTTTAGAATCTTGCGTAAGTGAGTTGTGAACCCTAACATGGCACAATAAGGTATTTCGGCTCTTACCGGTGTAGGAGATATAAGGTTGGTGGTGCGGGTGTCACAACATAGACCGTTCTCTTAGGGCAGACCGTGATGTCACGACTCGGGTACATAACCCTGGTGCGTGGGCATCATTGGTAGTTACAGCAAGTAACATTTGAATATTTGACCAAGGGGGAGTCAGAATTGCCCGTGGCCATTGCTTAGCAGTTGAGTGGAAATAGTGCTCTGCGGGGAGTTACTTAAACTTATCCGATAAACTAAATCTATGAGAATTTAAAAAGAAAAGTGGGCATTTTCCTTATGATGAAATACTGCTTCTGTTTGTCATTTTTTATTTATTAGCTATTGTTATTATTTCAATTGATGGCATTCTTGTTATGCTTATTAAATGCCACATGTTATTCTATTACTACGCATTATTCATTAATTGTGGGTATTATTATTGGGGTGGGTATTTCCGGGTTGTAGTATATTATTGAGCTCGTCGCTCATTGGCATTCTCGTTGCCGTGGCGTTTTGTGCCAGGTACCGAAGAAAATGAAGGAAACACCGAGGCCTTGCAAGGCGACATTCAGCCTTGGTTAGCTTGAAGAATCCCCAAGTTCCACAAACTATTTTCTCTGTTTTCCTAATTTTTCTCTAGTTTTCTTTTATATTTGTGTAATCTTTCTTTTACATACCGAGACTAAGTTTTAAGTTTTATTAGAATTGTAATTTAAAAACTTTAAAATTTTTGGGTTGTTAATTAATGAAATATAAAAAAATAATTAGGTTCTTTTTTTACCATTACAAAAATACTTTTATTATTTTTTGCAATTGTTATATGTCATGTACTACTACAAATAAAAAATATATATATAAAGTTATTGTTATTTAAATCTTATGACGTTTCAAAAAAAAAAATTTGGGGCGTCACAACATGGTATCAGAGCTCTAGGTCAGAATACCTAAGGACAGTGGGTAGAGGTTTAACCTCAATTGAGGAGTAGTATCATGTGTTAGAAGGAATAGAATTATGTAACTCATAGTTTATGAGAGTTTTATGCTAATCATAGTAACTATCTTTGTTTGATCCTAACTGTACCTCTAGTTTGACACCAAATTTGTCGAATACAAAATCATCACTTTTGTGTCTTGATTGAACCTTTCCAATTTGGAAAAGTATTGCGTTAAGATGATCAATTGGCAAATTTGGAGCCTTGATTATTGTATCTTGTATGTTATTCTCTTGAAAACTAGTTGTACTCTTTTAATCCTTACAAGGTGAAGAATCTTAGGTATTTGGTTTGAAATGTGTATGGCCAAATGCAATTTCAATTCAAATATCTAGTTTGGTCACCAACTCCATAATCTTAACCCTATTAAAAGTTCAAAACCATCATGCCATCCGACGGTACCGTCTATTCAAATTCCATTTGAATTCTTATGCTAATTATGCTATTGTCGTCGCCACGACATACTCTTTCTTCACTACTACAACTGTGTCAATCTTGAGATTAGAGCTTGAACGATTAGAAACACCTATGTGTGTATCTTCACCGTTAGGAGGTCAAACTCGAGTAGATCTCGTATGCAAATCATGTGAACTAGGGGTCTCCAGTTTGCGTTTAATTTGCGACCTACGAGTCTTGGAAATGTCAGACTTTAACATTATCCTAGGAATGGACTGGTTATTAGCCCATAGAGCCACCATTAATTACTATCGAAAGACGATGACTGCCTACTTTCATGACGGAACACGATTCCAATTTAAGGGGGATATATTAGATTCCCTATCACTGACACTTGGAAAGTCAAAGTGGCCCAATCACCTAGCTGGGTGGCTAGCTAGCTTAGTTCTAGAAGACAAGGATCGTATGGAACTAGGGCTACCTCATGTAGTGTGCAAGTAAGTTGATGTATTCCTAGAGGCGTTACCAGGACTATCCCCAAAGCAAAAAGTAGACTTTACTATTGAATTACAACCTAGTACATCATTGATCTCAATGGCACCACATCATATGGCACTAGCTGAATTGAGAGAGCTAAAGACACAGCTGCAAAAATTATTGGACAAGGAATTTATAAGGCCAAGCACGTCCCCGTGGGGAGCACCAACCTTATTTGCTAAAAAGAAAGATGTCACACTTAGGCTGTGCATTGATTATCGATAACTCAATAGAGTCACCATTAAGAATCAATATCCACTACCTAGGATTGATGACCTTTTTGATCAGCTTAGAGGGGCAAAGAATTTCTCAAAGATAGACCTTAGGTCTGAGTATCACCAATTGCGTATTCAAGAAGAAGATATTCTTAAGATTGCGTTTCGAACCCGTTATAGCCACTATGAGTTCGTAGTGATGCAATTTGGCCTAACTAATGCACCAGGCGTGTTCATGAGCTTAATGAACAAAATATTCACACCATACATGGACCAGTTTGTGGTAGTATTTATTGATGACATATTAATTTATTCGCATGCCGAAGAGGAGGATGAGAAACACTTAAGGATTGTACTGTAAGTTTTAAGAGAGAATCAATTGTATGCCAAGGCCAGTAAGTGTGAGTTTTGGCTAAAATAGGTGAAATTCCTAGGTCATGTCTTCTCCGAGAATAGAATATCAATGGACCCAACTAAAGTAGATGCAGTAACAAAAATGAAAGCAACCTAAGAACACATTGAGATTCGTAGTTTCTTAGGATTGGCCGGTTACTATTGAAGATTCATTCAAGACTTCTAAAAATTGGCCAAACCAATGACACATTTGACTCAAAAGGGGGTTAAGTTTTAATGGAACGAGTCTTATGAAAATTCATTCCAAGAACTCAAGAAAAGATTGACGAGTGCCCCTATTCTCATGGCACCAGAACGTGACGTTACGTACAATGTATATTGTGATGCTTCCAAAGAAGGTTTGGAGTGCGTATTGATGCAAAATGGCAAGGAGGTGGCATATGGATCAAGGCAATTGAAGAACCATGAGAAGAATTATCCCACCCATGACTTGGAGTTAGTAACCATAGTTCATGCACTCAAAATTTGGAGACAGTACTTGTATGGTGAAAAGTTTGAGATATTCACTGATCACAAAAGTTTGAAGTATCTGTTCACCCAAAAAGACCTGAACATGCGTCAGAAACGCTGGATGGAGTATCTCGAGGATTACCAATTTATCCTTTCCTATCATCCCGGCAAGGCTAACGTGGTGACAGATGTGCTAAGTCATAAGAATAGAGGGATTGTTGCTAGTAGGGAATGGAGTATGGTTGGAATGCTTAATGAATTTGGGATACAAATGAAAGTTCAAGATGAAAAGGCTTACCTTGGAGCTCAGATTGTTACACCTAAAATTTTGAGCGAGATATTAGAATCACAAAGGTACGATCAGAAGGTAGCATTCATCAAGGCACGAATGGAATCTAATGAAACCATGCCTGGTTGGGAAATTCACATTGATGGGAGTTTGAAATATCAAGGTCGAATGTTCGTGCCAAGCGACAACTCACTAAGGGAAAAGATACTCAAAGAATTCCACCATTCAGTATTCGCAATACATCCGGGAGGTACTAAGATATACCAAGACTTAAAATGCCAATATTGGTGGGGTGGAATGAAAAAGGATGTAGCAAAGTTTGTATCGCAGTGCTTGATATGTCAACAAATAAAGGCTGAATATCAAAGACCGGCAGGAACACTTCAACCTTTACCAATCCCGGAGTGGAAATGGGAACACATAACCTTGGATTTCGTAACGGGTTTGCCTCGGTCACCATAGGGACATGACGGCGTGTGGGTAGTGGTGGATCGACTAACTAAGACTGTCTGATTCTTACCGGTCGGGTCGTCAGATACATTAGATTCGCTTAGTAGATTGTTCGTTAAAGAAGTGATCAGATTTCACGGAGTACCAGTTAACATCGTGTCTGACCGTGATCCTCGATTCACTTCACAATTTTGGCAGAGTTTGCAGAAAGCGATGGGAACAAACTTATGCTTTAGCACGGCATTTCACCCACAAATAGATAAGCAGTCTGAAAGGTCGATACAAACCTTAGAGGATATTCTTCGAGCTTGCGTTATGGATTTTAAGGGAAGTTGGGAGAAACACCTACCTCTCGTTGAGTTCGCTTACAACAATAGTTTCCAAGCCAATATTGGAATGGCACCGTATGAAGCACTTTATGGACGACCTTGTCGATCACCAATCTGTTGGACTGAAGTAGGAGAAGCAACCTTGATAAGACCAGACTTGGTTCAGGAGACCACTAAGAAGATAAAACTGATCAGACAATGACTAATCACAGCCCAAAGTCAACAAAAGAGCTATGCGAATCAAAGGAGACGACCCTTAACGTTTGAGGTAGGGGATCATGTTTTTCTCAAAGTTCAACCTCATCGAGGTACTACACGATTTGGGAAGAAAGGAAAACTTGCACCTCGTTATGTGGGACCCATTAAAATTCTGAGCAAGATAGGAGAGGTGGCATGTCGTTTAGTACTACCACCACAGCTCGCAGCGGTGCACAATGTTCCTCACATCTTAATGTTACGAAAATATGAGCCACACCATTCCCATGTTATCAATTGGGGAGAGATTGATCTCAATGAAGATGCAAGCTTTGAGGAAAGGCCTATGAAGATTATGGATCGACGAGAAAAGAACTTAAGAGGCAAAGTAATCCACTTGGTGCGAGTGTTGTGGCAGCATCGAGGAGTGAAGAAATCTACCTGGGAAATAAATGATGCAATACAAGCCAACTACCCCAGTTGTTTGAAGATAAAGGCATGTGTTTAAATTTCGAGGATGAAATTATTTTAAGAGGGATAGGTTGTGAGAACCCATATTTTTGCATATTAAATTATTTTGGTAATTATATTTAGCTACTTAAATTTTGTAATTAACAATCCATAATCCAATTCCATAACAACATTTTGTTACGAAATTCTATAATTAACTTTTAATTATTTAATTAGTGCAATTTTTATCTTCATAGTATTATTATTATTGTTGTTATCGTCATCGTCGTTGTCATCACTTTTATGACTACACAAATCTAATTCTTAATATATATTATTCTGTATAATTGTTCTGTATAAAGCTTTGCATTAATAATTTGTGTACAAGAAAATTTACCCATGAAGATTAATTGGTTCAATCTCATGTCTTTTAGTTACATAAAATAATATTATAATATTAAAGTGACTCAAAATCATATATATACAAAAAAAAAAAGAGGAAATTGAGAGAATGGTTGGCATCTTCCCAAGGTCTTTCCATGGGCTTTGTTATGCATGCATATGTAAGAGCATGCTTCTCCAGCAACACACACAACCTCATCAGAGGTGGACAAGCATGCCTTAACACTCTAAGCCTATGCATACCTTTACACCCTGACCTATACATTGTAGGTAATATTCCCAAGTCAAGAGGAATAAGAATTAAAAAAAATTAAAAAGAAAAAAAGAAAGAAAAAAGGCCTCCAAACTCCTATATAAGCCGGTCAAAAAAAAACTCCTATCTAAGGAACCCATCTTTAGCCACCTTAGAGATATATGGCTGAGCAAAGGAAAAAAAACACGAGAGAAAGAGTAGAAATGAAAAGAAAAGAAAATGAGAGGAAGATGAGAGGGTCCTTGGTGGTTACCAATTCAAAACAAATTTTTGAGAATAGTTTGTAAGGAGCTCTTGAGGTAAGAATACTCAACCTCTATCCTTCCTTACATATTTTTTTTTTACTAAATCTATACATCAATATATATATATATATATGCAAGAATATGCATGGTTAATAAACAATAACTCAATGCATGTTGATAGAATGATGATCTTATGATTATATGATTTATATCCTTCTTACAAGTATGGATTAGATGGTTTAGCTACTAATTTTGCTCCTCATGTGTTCAAATATTCTCCATTATTGAATTAATCTTGCATGCTTATGAATTTGTGTTTATTCTTCATAAATATTATTTTTTGTTATCATTAATGAAAGTAAATATGAAGGATTAGAGTTTCACATGGGAATAATAGCACGAAACAATTTTTATAGTCTTGCATGTGATTCATGGAGAATACAAAGTGTGATTTTCACAAAATACTGTACTTCTAGCAAAAATAGATTTTTAATCCGTTTTGAATAAATTCAAACAAACTCATGAGAACACTTTCAATTTTTTTTGAAATTACTAGAGTTCGTTTACCATGTTCTCATGGTGCTAGAATATTGAAAGAAAAATTATTCGACAACATTTCATGGTCAAAACATGTTTTTAACTTCATTGCTGTCTGGAGGCAACAGCAATGCTGACTTTACCAGGTCATCGTTTATTCTATAGAATGAATTTTCAAGTGATTCAAATTGGAAAAGTTATATTTTTAAGTTAATTTTCAAATGCTTCTGGTTTCATAATTTTTTATTAAGTATTGAGAGAGAAACGCCAATTTTTTCAAAATGTGACAGAATCTGTCCAGTTTTCTTATAAAAATTATTTGACCATCCAATAATTGGGTAGAGAGCAAAACACTGCTCATACTGGCTACTCGTCTTACACTTAATGACTAATTTATTTAAGCTCGCATTTCTTGATAACGTGACTCTTAAATGTTACTTCATCCAATGATGTAACATTATTTACAAGTCAAATTACAAAGTCAATCCGCACAACTCAATAGTCAAGATCATATACAGATCTATTGAGGGCTTACTAATTTCATAACTCCAAAACTCGCCAACCAAAACTACGTAGCGTGCCGCTAACCATAACGCACACATTTGTTTTTATTATGCCAAACAAGGCAACAAAACCACGGCGACTTTGAGTCATGTTTCCTTACTTTGGCTTAATTAAGGTCTGACCTAAAGTCTCCAAGACTTTTGTTCATCTAAAGAATGGGATTACATTGTTCACATTTGAACATCTCTACTAAGTCTAAGTCAACCAAATAACTTCCATAAGCTAAGTCAATTTAGAGAGAAATTCGTATTGGGATTAATTTTGATCAGCATAATATAATTTTGCCCAAAAAATCTAAATTAAATAGTGACAATATTACACAAGTCGCAAGATCGAAAATCCGCTATGCTCGTAATCATCTATTGCGTCTTAGGTGACAATTATCCAAATTTAATTTAATTTATGCGCAAAATATTGGTTTTCGGGAGTAAATCTATAAAGATTTCTCTCAACCGAACAACTCCCCACTAACTATGGCATGTCAAAGCATGATAAATTCCATACAATAGCATCTTAATGTAAATTTACAAATAACTCATGCTATATTCATTTAATAATAGAATTTAAATAAATAAATAATCATGCTTCTTTAATTGTAACATATTACAAACCCAAAAAATATGCTGTATTTAATATTCAAATTATTCTATAACAGAAACTATATCACTTCTGAAATTTTCTAGAATTTTTTAGTATTTTTTGGAATTTTAAATAACTAATAAATACACATAAAATTAGAAATAAATATTCCAAAATCTGGTAAAATGCTATAACTATACCAGTAAATAGTAAACTACAACAGTAGTCTACAATAAAAATTCAGCCCCAGAAACTTAATCTGTAACACCAGATGCATTTTAAACAAAATAATGAATTATTTATTCAGGAAAAATATTTTTTATTTTCATAAAATTTTCAAAATTTACAGAAGATAAAAAATTTAATTCTGAGTCTAACGGTACCAACCACGCTTAAAAACAAAGCTATAACGAATTAATTAAGACCATTTAACGCGATTCAGATTTTAAAACAGAACAAACAGAGCCTTATGCATCAGCAGCCAAGCCAGCCAAGCTAGCGAAGGAAAAAAACGGCGCGGCTCCGCGCGCGGCTCAGAACGCGGCTCATCACACGGCGCGCGTGTGTGGCGCGGAGGGTGCGCGCGGGACAGCGCGGCTGACGAGTGCGTGACGATGCGCGGAAGCGCGTCTGAATCGCGTCTGGCGCGTAGAGGCGCGTGCAAGGGCGTGACAGGGCGTGGAGGCCCACACTCCGCCTTTTAGGGTGTTTTCTGGTCCGATTTTGGTACTCCCGAACTCCATTTTTCACAACAAAACATTTATAGTATCAAAAATCACATTTAATGAACATAAAAAATGAGGTATACCACACTCTCAATCTAATGGGAGTTGAAATTTTTCCTCCTTTATAAACATTCATGTATATAATGTGTACATATATATATATATATATATAAATATACACATGATTAGAGAAAACACGAAAATACCCATTTCATGCTCTGATACAATGTAAATCAAAGGGAAATGCAGCGGATGAAAAATTATTGATTCATACTTTTTTCTGCAGAGTCTGAATTGAAGGATCTCGTGGGTAAATCACGTGCTTCCTGAATCTGATCAATCAACCCAGCAATGGAGTGATATTACAGAATGAATATCACCCACACAAGTCACAGTGCAAAATGGCTCTTGATCGTTGTTGTATTTTGGGAGAGAGTCAGTATATGGAAAAACATACGACATACGTTGTTTTTTTTTTCTTAATCGCCCATATCCCATATTATATCAGATATATTGGATAATAATAAATCTATCCATATCAGTTATATCAAATAGATATGGATATCCTGAGTGGTTATCCAAGTAAGTTTTGAATTCAAATTCAAACTTACATGGATAAGGTTCAAAAGGTTCAAAGGGTCATGCCACATGGGCGCCCAATTTTTTCTATGCCTCAGTGGTCTTCATTGATCATCGTTGGCCTATCATGGCTTGATGAAATCTAAGAACCACTATTTGGATAACTGTTTTAGGTTGTAAAAGATTTATTGGAACTAGCAACCTTTTTGCGCTCCTAACTTTTCACCATAAAAACAGAAGGTAAATCCCTACGGATCTACTTGTCCAATTCTCCAATGAGAAGTTAGGCCACAACGTCCATAAATCAATGTTCCGAACTTATGTCAATCATAGCCTAAGTCGAAATAACTTCACTCCCCAGGTGGAAGTCTTCTCATAGTCTACACCTTCCTCAATGGTGCGACTTTTCAGTATCCAGCGAGCCTTATGCCTCAACAATGACAATCCAAATTACGCATAACTTTAGAACAGTTTCGCGTCATAATGGAAAGTCAACCAAATTATAGAAATGGTTAATCCTCAAAGACTTTGTCTTAAACTGCGTAACATCAATCCACTTTCTAAAAACAGGGGACTAGAGCCTTTGGCATTATCCTAGGCTCTTTATCATCTTGCAGAATAATCATGAATGTTTCCCTCTCAATCACCCAGTGATGACGTGGAAAATTTTCACATTCGCTACCACGCAACTAAGAATGTAGAGTATTCTTCTCTAATGGAGTAATCCATTTGTAGGCACATCGTTCCCACTGTCCCTAGGATATTGGAAATTTCTTTCCATTCTCAACTAGGCTACATAGAGCGCTATGCTTAGAATTTTCTATCTTATAGAGTTCCAAAAACTCTATTCACGTCACCTTTACTAATAAAATTTTATGTGACTTAGTTATACTCCCACGAAGCTGCATACCTATTTGCACATGACCCGAAGGGTTTTCAGTATACAATGATGCACCACGTGACCCTATGTGTTTACAAGACAGCATACAATAATGTGCCATAGAACTCTACGTCTTAACTTCGCAACCTTATGAGAAGTAAAATAAAGATAAGCTGCTTAACGGTTACATATCCCCCATAGATGGCTCTCCGCTAACCCATTACTCAAATGGAGTGTAAAAACTGATATGAAGGGCATTTAGTTAGGGATATAGGCAACAAACTAAAGTGGAATTCCCAATTAGGAAACATTTTGCGCTATCATCCACCTAACATTAACAATACTTAATTCCTTATCTCTACTATACCATTGTGTTGTTGAGTATTAGGAATAATCAATTTTCTAAGCATCCATTTCTCTTCACAGAGTTTCTAAAATAACTCAAATAGATACTCGCCACCTTGGTCAAGAATAAAAACACGAAAGCTGTTATCTAATTGATCTCAACCTCATATGTGCAATGTCAAAAATCATCTCAAAACTTTTGACTTATGGGAGATCAAATAGTCTTGACTCAGATACGTATCGTAATCTATAAATGTGTCGAGATTGAGACTTAGCTATCATACCCTTACACATATCTAGTCACAAATATCATAGTGGACTAAATGCGCCAATACAAATGACCTTCTATGGCTTTCCTACTTACATGTGCTCAACCATTGCGAACAAAGTTATACATTCATATGAGAGCAGGATGTCACAAGCGAGTGGGCCCAAGAGGGCATTCTCCAAACATCCATACATCTTCTCATTAATGTGATTAAGTATAATAAGCCACCGGTTCATGACCAATGTCATAAACTAATTCTAATCATCTTAATGTGTGAGTTTTTGAAGACAAGCTTTAAAGGTTTAGGCCCAACTAGGTAATGACTCGCGACTAATTCATATTCACTAGATCATAAAAGGATGTCATGGAGATGTTAAGTGCGCCTAAGTCGCAAATTTACCTAGCAAGTGCTAATCCCCTGCACCTTCAAGTCAATTTTATTCTCCATACACTTTACTGCATCTAGTTGAAAGATGACGATACTCATCTTGCCATATCTATTTCTCGCTTCATAGTTACTTGCAATTACTTCTACTATCCACAAGAAGGAGAGAGTAAGCTATCAACTATGACAGCTCATGAAGTAACTTAAGCGCGAATTAGGCTAAAGAGTCTAATTCAACACAATGTTCTCACGAACCATGCGCCAAATTCTTAGAGTCATAACAACCTTGTCGGCCTTGACCTTTTCATTATTATGCTGCAACGTTTGCACTTAGTGGTAAACGTTATTCAAAAATGTTAGCCTAGCTAAGGAATCATACAAAGAAGCCCTACCTCATGTCTCACACTCAAGTGTGGAAACAATAAGTGTCCAGACTAAGACAAGTCAGCAATGCTAATAGATTTTGCAGCTACTAAGCGCTAATCTTTTCACTTAGTGTTAATAAATTTTGCAGCTTCTAAGCGCTAAACTTTTCACTTAGTATTAATAGATTTTGAAGCTTCTAAGTTCTAATCTTTTCACTTAGTGTTAATAGATTTTGTAGCTTCTAAGCGCTAATCTTTTAACTTCACGTGATATTTCAACGCACACTATTATAGTGCATGAAATTTTTTGCTCCATCCACTTCCAATAATTGGGTAGAGAGCAAAACACTGCTAATACTGGCTACTCGTCTTACACTTAATGACTAATTTATTTAAGCTCGCATTTCTTGGATAACGTGACTCTTAAATGTTACTTCATCCAATGATGTAACATTATTTACAAATCAAATTACAAAGTCAATCCGCGCAGCTCATTAGTCAAGATCATATACTGATCTATTGAGGGCTTACTAATTTCATAACTCCAAAACTCGCCAACCAAAACTACGTAGCGTGCCGCTAACCATAACGCACACATTTGTTTTTATTATGCCAAACAAGGCAACAAAACCACGGCGACTTTGAGTCATGTTTCCTTACTTTGGCTTAATTAAGGTCTGACCTAAAGTCTCCAAGACTTTTGTTCATCTAAAGAATGGGATTACATTGTTCACATTTGAACATCTCTACTAAGTCTAAGTCAACCAAATAACTTCCATAAGCTAAGTCAATTTAGAGAGAAATTCGTATTGGGATTAATTTTGATCAGCATAATATAATTTTGCCACAAAAATCTAAATTAAATAGTGACAATATTACACAAGTCGCAAGATCGAAAATCCGCTATGCTCGTAATCATCTATTGCGTCTCAGGTGACAATTATCCAAAATTTAATTTAATTTATGCGCAAAATATTGGTTTTCGGGAGTAAATCTATAAAGATTTCTCTCAACCGAACAACCTCCCACTAACTATGGCATGTCAAAGCATGATAAATTCCATACAATAGCATCTTAATGTAAATTTACAAATAACTCATGCTATATTCATTTAATAATAGAATTTAAATAAATAAATAATCATGCTTCTTTAATTGTAACATATTACAAACCCAAAAAATATGCTGTATTTAATATTCAAATTATTCTATAACAGAAACTATATCACTTCTGAAATTTTCTAGAATTTTTTAGTATTTTTTGGAATTTTAAATAACTAATAAATACACATAAAATTAGAAATAAATATTCCAAAATCTGGTAAAATGCTATAACTATACCAGTAAATAGTAAACTACAACAGTAGTCTACAATAAAAATTCAGCCCCAGAAACTTAATCATGTAACACCAGATGCATTTTAAACCAGAAATAATGAATTATTATTTCAGGAAAAATATTTTTTATTTTCATAAAATTTTCAAAATTTTACAGAAGATAAAAAATTTAATTCTGAGTCTAACGGTACCAACCACGCTTAAAACAAAGCTATAACGAATTAATTAAGACCATTTAACACGATTCAGATTTTAAAACAGAACAAACAGAGCCTTATGCATCAGCAGCCAAGCCAGCCAAGCTAGCGAAGGAAAAAACGGCGTGGCTCCGCGCGCGGCTCAGAACGCGGCTCATCACACGGCGCGCGTGTGTGGCGCGGAGGGTGCGCGCGTGGACAGCGCGGCTGACGAGTGCGTGACGATGCGCGGAAGCGCGTCTGAATCGCGTCTGGCGCGTAGAGGCGCGTGCAAGGGCGTGACAGGGCGTGGAGGCCCACACTCCGCCTTTTAGGGTGTTTTCTGGTCCGATTTTGGTACTCCCGAACTCCATTTTTCACAACAAAAACATTTATAGTATCAAAAATCACATTTAATGAACATAAAAAATGAGGTATACCACACTCTCAATCTAATGGGAGTTGAAATTTTCCTCCTTTATAAACATTCATGTATATAATGTGTACATATATATATATATATATATAAAATATACACATGATTAGAGAAAACACGAAAATACCCATTCATGCTCTGATACCAATGTAAATCTAAGGTAAAAATGCAGTAGATGAAAAATTATGGTCATACCTTTTTCTTCAGAGTCTGAATTGAAGGATCTCGTGGGTAAATCACGTGCTTCCTGAATCTGATCAATGAACCCAGCAATGGAGTGATATTACATAATGAATATCACCCACACAAGTCACAGTGCAAAATGGCTCTTGATCGTTGTATTTTGGGAGAGAGTCAGTATATGGGAAAAACATACGACATACGTTGTTTTTTTTTTTTCTTAATCGCCCATATCCCATATTATATCAGATATATTGGATAATAATAAATCTATCCATATCAGTTATATCAAATAGTTATATCAAATAGATATGGATATCCTGAGTGGTTATCCAAGTAAGTTTTGAATTCAAATTCAAACTTATATGGATAAGGTTCAAAAGGTTCAAAGGGTCATGCCACATGGGCGCCCAATTTCTAACACACAACCTCATCAAAGGTGGACAAGCATGCCTTAACACTCTAAGCCTATGCATGCCTTTACACCCTAACCTATACATTGTAGGTAATATTCCCAAGTCAAGAGGAATAAAAAAAAATAAAAAAATAAAAAAAGGCCTCCAAACTCCTATATAAGGACCCCATCTTTAGCCACCTTAGAGATATATGGCTGAGCAAAGAAAAAAAAACACAAGAGAGAAAGAGCAGAAAAGAAAAGAAAATGAGAGGAAGATGAGAGGGTCCTTGGTGGTTACCAATTCAAAACAAATTTTTGAGAATAGCTTGTAAGGAGCTCTTGAGGTAAGAATACTCAACCTCTATCCTTCCTTACATATTTTTTTTTTCACTAAATCTATACATCAATATATATATATATGCAAGAATATGCATGGTTAATAAACAATAACTCAATGCATGTTGATAGAATGATGATCTTATGATAATATGATTTATATCCTTCTTACAAGTATGGATTAGATGGTTTAGCTACTAATTTTGCCCCTCATGTGTTCAAATATTCTCCATTATTGAATTAATCTTGCATGCTTATGAATTTGTGTTTATTCTTCATAAATATTATTTTCTGTTATCATTAATGAAAGTAAATATGAAGGATTAGAGTTTCACATGGGAATAATAGCACGAAACAATTTTTATAGTCTTGCATGTGATTCATGGAGAATACAAAGTGTGATTTTCACAAAATACTGTACTTCTAGCAAAAATAGATTTTTAATCCGTTTTGAATAAATTCAAACAAACTCATGAGAACACTTTCAATTTTTTTTGAAATTACTAGAGTTCGTTTACCATGTTCTCATGGTGCTAGAATATTGAAAGAAAAATTATTCGACAACGTTTCATGGTCAAAACATGTTTTTAACTTCATTGCTGTCTGGAGGCAACAGCAATGCTGACTTTACCAGGTCATCGTTTATTCTATAGAATGAATTTTCAAGTGATTCAAATTGGAAAAGTTATATTTTTAAGTTAATTTTCAAATGCTTCTGGTTTCATAATTTTTTATTAAGTATTGAGAGAGAAACGCCAATTTTTTCAAAATGTGACAGAATCTGTCCAGTTTTCTTATAAAAATTATTTGACCATCTTACATTGTTTTTAGTCTTCAAACTCTTCTGGAAAAATTTTCTAAACTCAAGTATCTAGCAATCCTTTCTGACCATACCTCTTTTTGACACCGTTTGAGGCCCCTTTCTACTTTTCAAACACAGATCACCTGTGCTGGAAGTTACTGTAACTCACTGTCCCAGAAAAACCAGTTTTCGTTCAAATTTTATTTCTCTATTTTAAAATTGTTTTTAGCCCTGGTTTCTTCTCGAAATATTTTCCTAACTTGATGAACTATCACCAGTTAAAATATTATAACTGTTGAACTTCGTTTGGTATGGGTTTCATATTTTTTTTTTTTTGTCTAACCATATAGTGCTGAAGGAAGAAGTGTGTGAATTCTTAAGAAATTTTGTGATAATTCCTAAGACATTCTATCACATTTATTTTGGTTACCATATATGATTGTGTTATTATGTCACTGTGGTTTTCAAACTAAAACTCGCACATGCATCAAAATGTGAATTTGACGAAGTAAAGAAACACGAAATTGAATAGATGCATTAAAGTTTACAAGTGATGGGTGAGCCTGGTTTAGAATCTTGCGCAAGTGAGTTGTGAACCCTAACATGGCACGGGAAGGTATTTCGGCTCTTATCAGTGTAAGCGATATAAGGTTGGTGGTGCGGGTGTCACAATATAGACTGTTCCCTTGGGGCAGACCGTGATGTCACGACTCGGGTACATAACCCTGGTGCGTGGGCATCATTGGTAGTTACAGCAAGTAACATTTGAATATTTGACCAAGGGGGAGTCAGAATTGCCCGTGGCCATTGCTTAGCGGTTGAGTGGAAATAGTGCTCTGCGGGCACGGGAAGGTATTTCGGCTCTTATCGGTGTAAGCGATATAAGGTTGGTGGTGCGGGTGTCACAATATAGACCGTTCCCTTGGGGCAGACCGTGATGTCACGACTCGGGTACATAACCCTGGTGCGTGGGCATCATTGGTAGTTACATCAAGTAACATTTGAATATTTGACCAAGGGGGAGTCAGAATTGCCCGTGGCCATTGCTTAGCGGTTGAGTGGAAATAGTGCTCTGCGGGGAGTTACTTAAACTTATCCGATAAACTAAATCTATGAGAATTTAAAAAGAAAAGTGGGCATTTTCCTTATGATGAAATACTGCTTCTGTTTGTCATTTTTTATTTATTAGCTATTGTTATTATTTCAACTGATGGCATTCCTGTTATGCTTATTAAATGCTACCTGTTATTCTATTACTACGCATTATTCATTAATTATGAGTATTATTATCGGGGTAGGTATTTCGGGTTGTAGTATCTTATTGAGCTCGTTGCTCATTGGCATTCCCATTGCCTTGGCGTTTCATGCCAAGTACCGAAGAAACCGAAGGAAACACCGAGGTGTTGGAAGGCAACATTCAGCCCTGATTAGCTTGAAGCGTGCCAAAGTTCCCTGAACTATTTTTCTGAGTTTTCTAGTTTTCTCTAGTTTCTTTTTATATTTGTGTACTAAGACAAAGTTTGAAGTTTGATTGGAGTTGTAATTTAAGAAATTTTAGTTTCCGTGTTGTTAATTAATGGATGATGGTAAATTTGGTGGCAACATTGATGAGGATTTTTAATTAAGAAAATTGATTTTAAGTTTTAAACTCTATTTTGATGTCCTCAAATTTTGGGGCGTCACAGGAGAGGTTGGCGCAATTGCAGCCACCATACCAGTACTGGTTTGAACATTAGTTTGTCCAGTTTCAGTAACCATGAATTCTAAATTATAAAACACATTTATAATTAGAATTTTATACTACACAAAAAATTTAAACCAAAACCACATAATTAAATTCTGTAAAAATAAAAGAAACAAGAAATGTAACTTTTATTTTCAATTAATTTGAAACTAAAATAAAATTTTATTTAAACAAATTAATTCCACACAGAAAATTAAATTTCTGTAACACTTCAATAATTAAAATACTGAAACAGAATTTTAATTAATGAAAACTCAGAAATTATTTCTGAAAATCAAAATTAATTTCTGACCAACTTCACAAATAAATATTCTGAATTGTTAATAACACCAGTATATTACTACTAATTGTCAAAGAAAATAAACAATATATTACTACTATGTGTCAAATAGTATATTACTATTATTTATTTTTTCCAATCAAAATATTATTTTGTAAAATCACAAAAAATAATTCTTGTAAAAAGAAGAAAAAAGAAAAGAAACAAACGAAAAATTCTGTATAAACAGAATAATTCGAAACTGTCTTAAGATTGTTAGAACAATCTTCTGTGTAAAATAAATAACTTGAAACAAATCAAACAAATAAAAATAAATTACTTACAGAGTTTATTTTACCGAAATGTAAAAGTATAAAAAGATCAAGTCGAGTGTGTAACACTCTGTCCTTAAGACAGATTCGCCCCGCTACGGTACTTATGGACAAATGGCGCATATCTCCCAGAATACAATGATTTTCACAAATTGTAGTAGCACTCTAAACAATTTGTACGGCAAACCAAACCTATGTTCTATACTCTCTTAATTTTTTTTTTGCTAAAATTATATGAAGAATATATATGCTACAGAGCAAAAATTGGACAGCAAAAATGAATTTTTCAGATCGTAATGATTGTTGGAAATGGCTAGTATTTATAGGCAAAAAGTAACTGTCCGAACAGGTTAAATTTCAAATGAACAGATTTGAATTTGAATGAATATGTGCAATAACTGAAGAATAGATAACTGCTGGGCAGTTTCTATCTGTTGGAAACTGTTAGCAATTATAAATCTATTAAGGGAAGAACAGAATCTGTTCAGTGACAGATTAATCTGTTGGCACAATTTTTGGACAAAAATTTGAATTTAAATTTTTATTTTAAAATTCAAATAATTTCCTGTCAAGAATTTGAAAAAATTCAAATAAATTTTGTCCAAAAAACTCAGTTGGACGGACGATGCGCATGTGGTGGTTTGAGCCAAGGTTCCATTTGTCTATAACTCCTTCATTTTACAAACTTGGGATGCCCCTTGGAGCCCAACCCAAGTCTTGCCACCTAAAACTTATATACACACATAAGTTCTCTTAAGTTCCCCATGTGAGATAATCATTTCAAGGAAACTCACATTTTACTTCTTCAATTCCCTATTCCACGAACCCGAAAATGACATCAACTTCTCATTCACTCGTATATGGTTTTGACGAACCATCTTCACCGGGTGACTTGCCATGCGGCAAGAAACATGTCACCTCTTCAGACCCACCCCAAAAGACATTTGGGATCCACTCAAATTTAGACTTAAAATTGATTCAAAATAAGTCTATAAAATCAAATTTTCTAACCGAACATAGATCAATTTTGAGGGTCAATTATGAAGTTTTAAAGTTTGGTGCAATTTGGTTACCATTAATCTCAATGTTATCTGTTACACTCTTTTTTTTCTTTTTTCTTTTTAGACAGGTCTCATTTTTTTGTTTTTTTTGATTATTAAAATGGTGGAAATGCGTCCTGGCGGTGGAGTATTGATTTGGGCCGGATGTGAAATAAATTTTGTAGGAAGTAGTAAAGAGTTATTTATTTACATATGTTATTATAATAAAAGGAATATGAAAATGCAAATCTTAATTTATGAATTTATACTCTATTAAGATTTTTTTGGGGAGTAACTATTTTAGTCAAAAAGAAGTTATTATAAATTATTAAATCACTTTTTCTATTTTTTAACACATCTTTTCGTAAAAATTCAAAAAAATACTAAAATAGTTTGTTCTCAAACGAGACCCTTAATTAAGATTTTTTGAACCTTTAAGTCTCATTAAATTTTTAATAGTCGAAATGGCCTTTCAAACAATGATTATTCATAATTTATAATTATCTATAATGGAATATGATGATTTGACATTTATTTTAATTTTTAAAACTTTAAAACATCAACTTTTAAATTAAAAAAAACTTTAAAAAAATTATGTGCAAATTTTTTATTTTTTATTTTTTGAAAAATTGAATTACTTTTTTGTGTAAAACTAAAAATTTTGTGTCTATTAAGGAGTATGTTAATGGAACATTGATGTGCAAAACTGGAAAAAAAAAAAATCTCTTAAAAATGAAGAAAACTGATTATGTTACCAATTTTAAAACTGAAAAAAATTGATAATATTTTTAGTTTTATTGAATAGTTGAATCAAACCAATAAGTAGAGAGGCAAAAACGTTTAATCTAATGTTATGTTTTTTTTTTATCAATTAGTGAAATAATTATTTGAAACATTACTATATAAAATTAATAATATTCTTAGTTTTAAAAATTAGAAAAAAAAATTAATAATATTTTCAGTTTTACTAAATAAGACTTATTGATTTAAAAAATTCTTTAAATAAGACTTGAGCTACTGTAATATTTGTAAATAAAATTTTTAGGTAATTAACTCTAAATAAAATTGAATGAATGTATTCAAATACAATTATTACAAAGGAATTTTCGAAACTGTCAGAGAAAAGTTCGAATAACTATGAGGAAAATAAAGTTCACACATAAATAGAAGGGTAAATTACACTGATAAGGTTGATGTTTATTATAGTTTTTTCTCTCATTTTTTAGAAATTATATCTCCCTTTGAGATTTAAAGTTTCATTACAGATTTTCTTCCTCAGGAATTTAATTTTTTTAAATATCAATTTTGCCCTCACTGGGTAAATTACATTGACACCCCTCACATTTTAGAAATTACAATTCTCTCCTTAAGGTTTAAAGTAGCATTATCAATTGTCTCATTGGTTAGTATTAATTGGAAAAAAAAAAATTAAGTGGAAAAAAAATTAATTGAAAAAAAAAATTGTTTGTAAATTTTTTAAATTTTTGTTTAAAAACTAACGTAAGCTCATTTTTTGAATTTACGATTTTTTCTCAAATTTACAAACTAAGATAATTATTTATAAACCAAAAAAATTATCAAACAAGTTTTTATGACAGTTTTTTAAATTTTTGTAAATATAAATTGAAAATTGAAAGCGAAATAATTACCAAACAGGCTTCAGATGGTAAAAATGTTATAAAATTAACAAATAATTAAATAAGTTACCAACGTAAGAAATGACTTATCAAAAGATTCTTAGGTTATGTATGATTTGATTTTTAGAAATTTTTTTTAAAAATTAAAAATTAATTTGATTAAGAAATAAAAAATAATTATCATTTTTATATAATTTTTATCTTTTGAGTGGTTAGAAATAATTTTTTACATATTAAATTAGAATAGCCATACATATGTATATAACTTGTCCAAAAATTAAAATTAAAATGATAATTATTTTTATTTTTTATTTCTTAACCAAATTAATTTTTAATTTTTTTAAAAAAATTTAAAAATCAAACTATACATAGCTTAAAAATCTTTTGATAAGCCATTTCTTACGTTGGTAACTTATTTAATTATTTGTTAATTTTACGACATTTTTACCATCTGAGACCTATTTGATAACCATTTCATTTTCAGTTTTCAATTTATATTTAAAAAAATTTAAAAAACTGTCATAAAAACTTGTCTGATAATTTTTTTTTTTGTTTATAAATGGTTGTCTTAGTTTGTAAATTTGAGAAAAAAAACGTAAATTCCAAAAATGAGTACGTTGATTTTTAATAAAAATTTAAAAATTTTACTAACAAATTTTTTTTTTCAATTAATTTTTTTTTCCAACTAATACTAACCGAATGAGCAATTGGTAATACTACTTTAAACCTTAGGGAGGGGATTGTAATTTTTAAAATGTGAGGGGTGTCTATGTAATTTACCCAATGAGGGCAAAATTGGTATTTAAAAAAATTAAATTGTTGAAGGAGGAATTTGTAATGAAACTATAAACCTCAAGGGAGAGATGTAATTTCCAAAAGGTGAGGAAAAACTGTAATAAACATAAACCTCAAGGGGTGTCAGTGTAATTTACCCTAACTAGAAAGACTAGATGAAAGAGTCAAAAAATAAATAAAAATAAATTTCTCATAATAGATAAGTGCAATATACTTGTCCCCTTTTCCATCAATAAAATATACTAAAAACTTTCATAATAATAACCTCTCACTTACTTGGTAAAATTAGTACAAAGTGATGTTACACAATTAGTAAGTGTACAGGGAGTAAATATTCGTCGCTATCCATACTCCTTTCATCCAAGTTTCGCATCTATCCAATCAACCTGAAAGCACAACGGCGGTGAGTTACCGGCGGTGTGTTGCCGGAAACCCCTCCGACGGTCAAGTTAGCACACACTCAGAGAGAGAGAGAGAGAGAGAGAGAGAGAGAAACTCAATGAATGTAAGTCTATCTCACCAAATAATGTTCCATTCCCAACATGAGGGCGCAGTCATGCTTATATACTTTCTACGCTCAACTTTGCACCCATTGGTCTCTTGACACGTGGAGCTGCTCTCCCATCTGTCAGCACAAATCCAGCGAACACCACCTAACTAAACCGCCAGACAACATTACCGGGAACTCGGCAGCCCGGCGGCATCACCTCGACTTCACACGACCGGACTGCATAACGAGTCCCAGTGTCCACTCACCGAGCTCCAAAACAACCAAGCTCAATAGTATTCTGTTAGAGCAGAGTTTCAGACAGGTCGAGCCGGCAAACAGAAAGCCTTTCCGCCAAGCTAAACGTGCGAACCATAGAACCCGGGTTGGCAGGTAACCAACTCGGCCGAGTAAGCTCGGCCCATACACGAGGCTTGACCCTCAGCCGATCAAGACCGATTCTGGACGCAGACAAACCCAAGTAGCTCGCTCCCAACTCGATCCTGGATCACGACCGAGCAAAACCACCTCTAAATAGGCCCAAGTTAGCTCGGCCCAAACATGCTCGGCCATCTTCTGTTCGGCTTCTACCACGGCCCAAAACCAGATTATAAATCTCCCTCTCAGTAAGATTTGAGATGATTTAAATAAATATGTTTTTAAATTTTTGAGGAGTGATGGAGACTCGCTCCAATCACTACCCCCACCACCCCCCACACACATGTGCCAAGTAGTGATTGAAGGATAAGGGAAACAAAAAAAAAAAAATCCAACTAATGAGAGAGGGGGTCAAAAGGGGTGAGAAAAAAAGAGAATCTTAGACATTTTTATATGTAATATTAAATTCAAGAAGGTAAAAGAAGAAAAAAAAAACAAAACAAAAAAAGAACCAACTCATTGCGGTGGAATAGGACACACTTACATCCCAAGATAATTTTTTTTTTCTCACTCGTAGTATCCCGTATTAAAATTAGGAGAAGTGGGTATAAAGATGATAAAATTATAAAATTAATTATAATTTCTTTTTAATTGGTGTGTTTTTCTTAAATATAATTATAAATTGGTTATTACCATAGAATTATTAGAGAATTTACTAAAAAAAAACACCTGCAACACTATCAAGAAAAGCATAGCAAAATTTAGTCAAAAACAAACAAACAAAACCAGCAGAGGTGGTGGCTCAGTGGATAAAGCAACCCGTCTCCACAAGCATAACCTAGGTTGTATTCTGAGCGAGTGTGGAAGTATTTTCTTTGAGACCCTCTCTGTACTCCGGTTCGAACCCACAGCGACCTGTGAAATATAGTTGAACTCCTCTAATACCTCGATAATAGGTCACTCACATGATAAGGATTAATTACTGACTAACAACTGATTGCGTGGTGATCACACCTTAAAACCCTTTTTTTTCCTAAATAAATAAATAAATAAAAAAAAAGAAGGTGTCTTTATTGGCAGCGATCCTAACACACACCAATGGAAGGACAAGAGATGAGCTGGAGCGAATCTGTTGAAGACCTCGTCGATGGTGGACGGGTCGACGAAGCCATCTCTCTTCTCGAGTCTCTAATTTCGAAGCTCGAAACCGTAAATTCGTCGCAATTAGATCATCTTCAACTATCCTCTGCTCTCTTCGACTTGGCCAAGCTCTACTCCACCAAAGGCTTCTCTCTCAAAGCCGACCAAGCTCGCTCTCGCTCACTCCTTGTTAGAGAACAATGGTCTCACGACTCTAATTCAAGGTTTTAACCCTTTGTTTCTCTTTGTTCCTTTTGTGCTCTCTGTTTGGTTGCCAAGAAAATTGGAGGAGGACAGAGGGTGTATGGGTTTTTTTTTTATTTATTTTTTATTATTTTAGTTGGTGTGGACTGAGAAATGTAAGATTTTTATCTTCTTTTTCCAACATTTTTCTCAATTATTGCTCTGTTTGGTTGCCTAGAAAATTGAGAAGGAAATAAGTTGAAGGTTTGAATGTTTTTGCTGTCTTTGGATTTCTGTTTTTGGTGATATGCAATAATAAATTTGATACTTTCTTTTCTTTTTTCCCCTACATTTTCTTGAATGCCAATTGGGTAGTAAGTGTTATATATATATATATATATATATATATGTATGTATATATATGTGGTGTTTTGGGTTTTTGAAATTGAAGCTTTGAATGTTTGTACTGTCTTTGAACTCTGTTTTTGGTGATATGCAATAATAAATTTGAGATTTTCTTTTCTTTTTCCCCCTACATTTTCTTGAATGCCAAATGGGTTGTTATTATTATTATATGGCTTTTTTGGTTTCTGATGTTGTTTTCAAGTTCAGGGATTTAAAGAATGCAAATGAGGACTTGGGCAAGAATTGCGTTGCACTTTATGAGGCTTCAAGTGGTGATGGGCCGTTAAATGATGATGGTTTGTTTTGTCTTTCCCAGTTATTTATTTATTTATTTATGAAAATGACAGATACTTGGTATTCTACCTCTGACAATGATTTATATATAGTTCAAAGGCTCCTCAAGTTAAATTGAGATTTATCCTAACAATTTTGGTTGACTGCATGATGTTTTTCTTGCCAATGATTGATTGTTTTCTGAGAAGTAATGGGTATTGGTTCTTTTGTGAAGGGCATTGTGGAAAATCATCAACATTGCCCGACTCTGCTTTGCCTCACAAAGAATGTCCAGATGATGGTACATTTCTGTTCCTTTAATAGTTTTCATTTTCAATGCTTTTCTTGGCAATGATTGATTATTGGTGGCTATTTTTAGTGAAGGGTATCGTCAGAAATCATCAAAATTCATGAATCCTTTCTTACCGTTGCATTTACTAGTTTGCATTGTACATGACCAAACCATTTTAATCTATAATCTGTCAACTTTACTTCAATTGGTGTTACTCCTAACATTTCATTTCATGAATGTATTCCTCTCTAGTTTTGTCTTTCTCCACAGATCCAACTAAGTATCCTTATCTCAACTACCATAATCTTTACTAACCATACGACATTTTAATTCTAATAGCTAATTGTTATTTCCCATAGATTACATTGTTGATGATTTTGACCCAAATAATGTTTTAAAAACTGCAGATTGGGAAGCTATTGCAGATCGTGCTCCGGAGGAACTACTTTCTCCACAGTGCTTGCCCGAAGTCTCGAAACTATCACTGGAAGATGCCAATTCTCAAACTCCTAAGCGGCGTGGAAGGGGAATGTTCGCATACACTACTCATGGCATGTATAGTGATCAGCAGTCTGATGGGTCTGTTGTTGATAATTCAGAAAATGAAGCTGTATGTGATAGTTCAGAAGGAGATACACAGATAAGAAATGGTATGTATTAATGTGAAATGCATTTGAAGGCTACACATCTAAATTCTGCGACGTGTATTATGCTATTTCATATAGTGTTTTCATCTCGTTTACTGTAACAGTTTCCAGTTCATAGTAGTTGGGTTTTGAAAAGACTATTGCTATGAAAGGGTATGCAGTGTTATTGAATTGGAGTCATTCAATGATCTGATACGCTCGATGTTATTTTCTTTTTGTGAGTAATTATTTCATTGTGGAAATAGTTAGAACAATAAGGGAAAAGGCAGAAAACTTCAAATTCAAGTTATTATGAACAAAATATGAAAAGAAATACATTAAAAAATAATAATAATTAGTCGCCGTAAGAGAAACTCTCTTTTAGCAAATTGTATCTTTACTGTATCCATGCTAATAGTGTCGTGATCTTTCTTTCTGTAACGTGGCTCTGATGTCAAAACATTCTATGTGTTCATGATCCCAGGCAATCTTTTTTTTATTACAGATATAATACATCCCACTTTATGATTAAGACATAATAGCACAAGTTTTCAAGAACACATTAGCCTTGTAGAGAACAGTAAAACATTTGACACCATACTAATGTTAGTTTTTGCCACTGTATATATGCTTGATGTTCTTAGAGGAAGTCTTCTACTCACTCTCACGGCACAGAATGAGTTGTATGAGGTATTCAAGTTGGACTTTCTAGGAATCTCAAGGCACTAAATTATGGAAGGCATTAGACATTTCATAGGATAATATTGTATGATGCTCCTCTTTCACATGTCATATTTATCTGGATGGAGCTGATGTGATTAGTCAGATGTCCTTCAGTAACAATTAAATCCCTATATTGCTTCTATTTGTTCATTATTGGCTTTCATGATGATGTTGGACCTTTTGGTCGTTAATTGCAAACTTAAGCAGCTCTATCTTGCAAAAACTACTGACCTGACATTTTGGTTTTAATGAAGAGATGATTAACTTTGCAACAGCTCTGTAACTCAATCATTCTCTCTCCAAAGTAGTACAAAGAACAATGGGCCTAGTTCAATGTGAGTACTTAGTGTTAAGGAGTGTGTTACATCTTGGGTTCAGTTCTTGTAAAACAGTGTGAAAAGAAGAAAAGCAAGGACTGGACTAAAGATAAGAAACAGAGGGTAAGTGTTCAATGGATAGATGAGAAGGAGAAGGAGAAGAAGAAGTTGCAGAACTGTGAGAGAGAGAGAGAGATCCAGCTGCTGTATATATTATTCAAAACGTAGGGTTTCCCCTTTAACACACAACTATTTATACTAATAAGAATAAGACACAAAGACCAAAAATACCCCTAACACTTAACACTCACCCTCAAGTTGGTGCAAAGATGTCTCTCATGCCCAACTTACAACAAATAGGGTGAAAGACTTTACTACTAAGACCCTTAGTAAAAATATCCGCCAGTTGATCTTCAGGCTTAACAAAAGGCATACATATCACACCCTTATTCAACTTCTCCTTAATGAAATGCCAGTCAATCTCAACATGCTTGGTCCGATCATGTTGAACAGGATTGTGTGCAATACTAATAGTAGCTTTGTTGTCGCAATACAAAGTCATGAGATCACAGCAATCAAGCCTTATATCACTCAACAAAGATTGAAGCCACATTAGTTCACATGTCTCATGTGCCATAGCCCTGTATTCAGTTTCAGCACTAGATCTGGATACTACCGCTTGCTTCTTGCTATGCCATGTGACTAGATTTTCCCCCTACAAAAGCACAGTAACCAAAGGTAGAGCGTCTGTCATCTATAGAGCTTGCCCAATCTGCATCTATGAACGTTTCCAACCTCAAGTGATCATGATTAGAGAACAAAATTCCTTTTTCAGGAACAGATTGAAGATACCTCAAAATGCGATAGACTGCATCCAAATGAGTTGCATGAGGATCATGCATAAACTGACTCACTATCCCAATTGCATAGGTAATATCTGGATGAGTATGAGATAGATATATCAGTCTTCCTACAAGTCTTTGGTACCTTTCCTTTTCCACAAGCTCACCAACCCCACTACAAAGACGATGATTAGTCTCAATCAATGACTCAGTTGGTCTGTAGCCTAACATGTCCGTTTCCGTAAGAAGATCTAGAATGTACTTCCTTTGAGAAATGAAGATGCCTTTATCAGATCTAGCAACTACAACCCCAATAAAGTATCTCAATGGACCAAGATCTTTTATCTCAAACTCCTTAGCTAACAGCATCTTGAGATGGGTCACCTCATCCTCATCATTACTCGTCACAACTATGGCTCCGTTTGGTATAGCTGTTAAAACAGCTTATAGATTATAGGTTAACAGATTATAGATTATGACTTTAATCAGAAGTTATTAATCTGTTTGGTGTAACTGTTGGATTATAGATTTAAGTTGCTGAGTAATGTTTGTTAAATAAACTGTGAAATAGTTTTTTCAATTAATTTTTTTTTTGTTTGTCTACATTTCTTATAAAAAATAATAATAATAATTTATAATCCATTTGGGTCTTTTTCTATTTTTAAAAAAATAAAAAATAAAAAAATCTAAGAGTATAACCATAAATTAACATGTCCACAACAGAAGCTGATAATCAGAAGCAATGGGTGAGCAGATTCTCAGAATCAGCTTTTTTGAGTTAAAATAAGCTGTTAAAATCAGAAGCTGTTTGAAATAAGTTTAACCAAACAGTCCAAAATAACTTTTTCAAAGCTAAAAGCCATAAGTTAGTTTTGAAAAGCTGAAACAAACACCCCCTATGTCATCCACATATACAATAAGCACTGTTACCTTATGTACATTGTGTTTGACAAATAAGGTGTGATCGGCATTGCTTTGCTGATACCCAAATCCCAGCATTGCCTTTAGGAATTTACCAAATCAGGCTCTAGGAGATTGTTTCAAACCGTCTAAAGCCTTCTTCAATCTACAAACCTTTCCATTTATAGACTGTGATGAGAATCCTGGAGGCACATCCATATATACCTCCTCTTCCAAATCCCCATGAAGAAAAGTATTCTTCACATCTAGTTGTTATAGATGCCATCCCAAGTTAGTAGCACACGACAGAATAGCTCGTATGGAATTCATCTTTGCTACCGGGGCAAAATTTTATTGCTAGTCTATTCCATATGTCTAGGTAAATTCCTTGGCCACTAGTCTTGCTTTGTACCGTTCAATTGTCCAATCTGCATTGTGCTTGATAGTGAACACTCACTTACATCCGACTGGTTTTTTTCCATTAGGTAAAGACACCGAGTCCCATGTGTTATTTTTACTCAAAGTTTGCATCTCTTTTACTATAGCTACCTTCCACTTAGGATCATTGATGGCCTCTTTCCAACCCTGCGGAATACACACAGAAGAAAGAGACGAAACAAAAGCACGATATGGAGAAGACAACGAATCATATGACACGAATTTAGAAATGGGGTGTTGAGTACAGGCCCTAACCCCTTTTCTGAGAGCAATAAGAAGACTCAGATCATCAGCAACAGGACTATCAACAACAAGTGAAGAAATGGACTGAGGATCATTACCTGTAGAGTCAGTGAAAACTGGTTGTGGAACTGGCATAAGAGATGATGATTGACTTAGTGGCACAAGAGAAGCCCGCTCTTTCTAACACCGTGAATAAGTTTTAAGATCAACTCTGTCCAAACGACCACCAACATTAGTCTCATCAACAGAACTCGTAGGTTCCCTCTCACCACAAATAACAGCCCGCTGATTAGGAAGGAAAAAAAGACAAACTCATGCTGATAGGATGTCGTCTCCGTCTCATCCGCAATCTCATCTATACCACTTTCTCCCTGAGGAGATAGCGGGTGACAAGGAAAAAATGACTCAGATTCACGGAAGGTGACATCCATACTAACATACAGCTTATGAGTGTGAGGGTCATAACATTTGTAACCCTTCTGAGTAGCAGAATAACCAAGAAAGACACACTGGACAGCCTTAGGATCAAGCTTCCCACGAGTACGATGCTGAAGATGAACAAAACAGAAACTACCAAAAACCTGAGACAGAAGGGAAGAAGTGGGATAAGTGACAGGAAGGAGCTCAAGAGGAATTTGGAAGTGGAGGACACTAGAGGACATACGGTTAATCAGGTAAGCCGCAGTAAGAACAACATCTCCCCAAAAACACTTAGGAATGATCATGGTAAACAAGACAGAGCGAGCAACCCCAAAGAGGTGGCCATTCTTGCGTTCAGCAACTCCATTCTGTTCAGAAGTGCCAACACAACTAGTCTAATAAAGAATGTCATGCTCCTCGAGATATGCCCTGAAAGGTCCATCAACATATTCAGTCCCATTATCACTTTTAAGAATTTTGATAGTAACATTGAAGAGATTGAAAACCATTTTATGAAAATTTTTGAAGCACGAAAAAACCTCATTTTTAGTGCGAAGTAAATAAATCCAAGTCACACGGGAATGACAATCAATAAACGTGACAAACCACCCATAATCAGAGGTAGAAACCATAGGGGAAGGACCCCACGCATTAGTACGAATAAGCATAAAAGGAAAAGTACTTCTTTTATTAATAGAAGGATAACAAGTACGTTTATGCTTAGCAAGCCCACAAGCATCACAAACAAAGTTATTCCTAGGACAGTCTCGAACTAAAGAAGGAAAAAGTTTCTCTAAAATATTAAAGGAAGGATGCCCCAAACGGCGATGCCACTGATGAAGAAGGCAAATGGAGGAGCCAGAAGTGCATTGAAGAGCTTGAGAGGACAAAGCTGATGCAGAAGCAACATCCAGAAAGTACAGTCCACTGTGTGTGCTACCACTGCCAATCATTTTCCCCGTAACCAGTTCCTGAAAGACACAATGAGTCGGAAAAAAGGTTACAGAGCAATTGAGAGCAGTAGTAAGGCTACTAACAAAAAGTAAGTTAGTGGAAAAATTAGGAACATAAAGAACAGAGGAAAGCAAAAGTAAAGAGGTGTAATGAAGAGAACCCTTGCCGGAGATAGAAGATAAAGTACCATTAGCCACTCTAACTTTATCTCGCCCAAAACTAGGTGAATAAGAATGGAGAAAACTAGAAGTACCCGTCATATGATCAGTAGCACCGGAATCAACGATCCAAAGAGACGAAGAGACACTAAGTGCACTAACAGAAATACTTGTGTGGGCAAAGTTGAAAGAGGCGAAAGAGGAAGGAGCTAAGGTAGAGGAAGAATCAAGTCGAGCCATCAAACGTCTGAGAGTGTGAAGCCCATCTTGGGAAATAGAACTAGCATCATCCGAGGCACTAGTAGCAGTCTCAGACACATGTGCTTGAGGACGAACACTACCACCACAACCACGGCCTCGAGTAGGCCGACCATACAACTTCCAACAGTGTTCTTTATTATGTCTATCTTTCTCACAATAATCACATTTCAACTGGTCCCGATCAACCAATGGACCCTTACCACTACCCTGAGGCGGACAAGGTGGAGTATCATGGGACTTAGGGCCGATAACCATCGCTGACCGATCCTGAACAGGGGCATGCACTATAGCACTACGACGACTCTCCTCCTACTGAACCATTGCATAAGCCTCACTCAATGTGGGAAATGGAGAGCGACCCAACACCTGAACCCGGATCTGATCATAGTCCAAATTCAAGCCAGCAAGAAAACCATACACCCGCTCCTTCTCCACAGCCTACTGAAACCTAAGTTACACGGACGCGGGTACGAGGATCGGGTGCGGGTGCGTATTTAAGGGTCGGACACTTCAAAATTAAAAATTAAAGATACGTGGATATGTATCCAAATTTGGATACGGGTACGGGGATACGTTAAATATATATATATATATATATATATATTAAAATAGTTAATAAGATGAATTATATTATATAAATAACAAATAATTATTTTACTTATATGTGTTTATTTATTTTTATTAATATATATAAGTGTATTTTATCTTATAAATATCTTATATGTTATACAATAATTATTATATAATATCTATATAATTTATATAATATCTATTGTATTATATAATTTTTTTTAGATGAATAATATTACATATTATTATATTAATGTAATTTATACTATATATTATATATTAATGTAAATGTAATATGAATAATAATTTAAATTATTATTATATATGATAAATTATATTATATATATTATATATGATCGGTATATATCTATTCTATAAAACAGAGGCGAAGAGAGAGAACAGATTGAGAGACGAGAGACGAGAGAGAGAGAGAAGCAGAGACGAGACGAAGAGAGAGAGAGAGAAGCAGAAACGAAGGGAGAGACGAAGGCGATCGAGCTCGAGGTCGAGATCGACAGTGATCGAAGCCCTAGACGAAGACGATCGAAGCCCTAGACGAAGACGATCGTGATCAACAGTGAGAGCCCTAATCGTGATCGATGATCGAAGCCAACAGTGACCAGGTTCTCTTCCTTTCTCCTCTTCCATTTCTTTGCTGTCTGTAAAGTGCGTGTCCGAGAGAGACGAGGCGAATCCGACACAGATCTCACACCCGCACCCGTGTCGACACGGGTACTTCGCCCCAAAGTGACGAGTCCATGTAACATAGACTGAAACCTAGTGGCATCCGTGGAGCAAACGGGTTAGAAACTCTGGTAGTAATCTAGCTCGTCATAAACCACTCAACTCAGCATAGTAGACTGCCAGAGAGCGATCCTTCTGATCCAAGCCCCTAATCTTCTTTTGCAATTCATAAGCCTGTGCATCATTACCCTGCTGAGAATACATCTGAGATGTCGCTAGCCAGATCTTGTGAGCGGTATCCATCAAGAGAAAAGTCCTACTAATGGTAGGTTCCATAGAATTGATCAACCGAAATTAATGATCCAAGGAGACGACGAAGAGGTACTAAGTGCACTAGCAGAAATACCTGTGTGGGCAAAGTTGGAAGAGACAGAAGAGGAAGGAGCTAAGGTAGAGGAAGAATCAAGTCGAGCCATCAAACGTATGAGAGTGTGAAGCTCATCCTGGGAAATAGAACCAGCATCATCCAAGGCACTAGCAGCAGTCTCAGACACATGGGCTTGAGGACGAACACCACGACCACGACCACGACCACGGCCTCGAGTAGGCCAACCATGCCACTTCCAACAGTGTTCTTTATCATGTATATATTTCCCACAATAATCACACTTCAAACGGTCTCGATCAACCAATGGACCCTTACCACCACCCTGAGGTGGACAAGGCGAAGTACCACGGGACTTGGGGCCAACAACCATCGTTGACCTGTCCTGAACAGGGGCATGCACCGTAGAGTGACCACGACTCTCCTCCTCCTGTTGAACTAGTGCATAAGCCTCATGTAATGTGGGAAACGGAGAGCGACCCAACACTTGAACCCAGATCTAATCGTGCTCCAAATTCAGGCCAGCAAGAAAGTCATACACCTGCTCCTTCTTCACCACCTGCTGAAACATAGTGGCATCCGTGGAGCAAACGGGTTGGAAACTCTGGTAGCAATCTAGCTCTTGCCATAAACCACTCAACTCAGCATAGTAGACTGCCAGAGAGCGATCCTTCTGATCCAAGCCCCTAATCTTCTTTTGCAATTCATAAGCCTGTGCATCATTACCCTGCTGAGAATACATCTGAGATGTCGCTAGCCAGATCTTGTGAGCGGTATCCATCAAGAGAAAAGTCCTACTAATGGTAGGTTCCATAGAATTGATCAACCAAGTCCTCGCTAAAGCATTCTCCGAAATCCATTGAGCAGATAAAGCACTGTCCTCAGTAGGTTGCTTGGTACTACTAGTAATATAGCCAGTCAAACGCCGGGCGGTAATGGCAAGACTGCCGAAGCGGGATCAAATCAAGTAATTGGTGCCATTAAGCTTGACCGGACTAATCCGGAGAGAAGGACTATCACCCAGAGTCATACCACGACTCAGTCCACTGTCCTCCTTGCGCTTAGAGTACTGACCCTCGCGTTCAGCCATGAGATAAGAGAAAGATGGGGTAGAAACAAAAACAGTATATCAAACAAGTCCTGACAAAACCTAACAAGCACAGCAAAGCACCTTCTAAGGCTGAAACAGTGCAAAATAATCCCAGAATAACGTAACCAAATCACATAGGACCCCAAACATTGAAGCAGATCATCCAAAACTTAGGTAAAAACCAAGGGAGAGCCAAAATACAACAAAACAAGGACAACACAACCCTCTAGAGGCCCAGTCGGCTCCTTTGGATGTGAGGGATAGGAAAAAAATCAAGCAAAAAGGGTGCAACTAGTGGTTTTCAAAAAATCACCCACTTTTTGACGAAAAATCAAAAAAATTGGAAAACACAATCAATAATAACCAAAAAATCAAAAAGAGATTGTAGGATGAATGCCCATCAATTTTCGAGCATAATACAAAATTATTATTATTATTATTATTATTATTTCTTAAACGTACCATATACAAGAACGAGGGAAGGAGAGGAACAATCTTCAGGGAGGATTGCTCTGATACTATGTTGAATGGATAGATGAGAAGGAGAAGGAGAAGGAGAAGGAGAAGTTGCAGAACTGTGAGAGAGAGAGAGAACCAGCTGCTATATATATTATTTAAAACGTAGGGTTTCCTCCTTAACACACAACTATTTATACTAATAAGAATAAGACACAAAGACCAAAATACCCCTAACACTTAACAGTAAGCATTAAGGTTACATTGACTATGGCACTTCATTGCGTCTGAATGCTGCTTTCTCTGATCAGTTTGTTAATGTTCTGTTGAAAATATTTCAAAATTGTATGTTCATTATAATCTATAACATACAGGATATGATATGTCATTTCTACGATTTCAGTGAAATACGGGACACGGCATGTTCTTGTTCTTGCCGACTTTCCAACAAGTACTAGAACAGCTGACCTAGAGAAGCTGTTGGAGAACTTCAAAGACCGTGGAGTTGAGATTCGTTGGGTCAATGATACCGTTGCACTTGCAGTGTTTAGAACACCAGCTATTGGTAATAATACTTTCTTTTCTCTCTCTCTCTCTCTCTCTCTCTCTCTCTCTCGTTTCTTCTTCTTTTTTTGATCTTGTTGAGTTTTATGTGCTAAACTGATTTAAATATCATATGGTTAACATTATGGAATACAAAAATCAATTGATCCCATCAAGCTAGCTCTATATGTTCTGTAACAATTTCCACTTAATGCGGTGAGATGATATCTTGAGCAGTTACATAGCTAGGACCCTTGACACAAATATGTTTTGCAGTGTGTGATTCGTCATTCTTTTGTTCACTTATGTTTATGGAAAGGTGGTGTTATGTTATGATAGTTCAGCATTGGTAGCTTGTTGAACTTTGATTTTTAGGAATAATCAGAATATAGAGTTCTACTTTTATAGCTTTGTGGGCATGGTTATCAAAATCCATCCTAACTTGACTTTCCTAGCTACCCAGCCCGTCTTCAAACCCTGCCAGATCATATGATCCTAAAATGTCAAAACGATTCAAATTTTTGTAAAATCGGTATTATAGTAGAATCACAAGTAGGATCATGTGGGATCATGTAGGATTGTATTGCAGGTAGGATCACATGTAGGTTCGTAGGAGCTGGTGAGTTTTCACATTGTTTATTATATGTATCATCCTTATTGGTATTTTTACTTTATTTATTTATAGAAAGTAGAATCTTATGATCCTCGATCAACTCTTATGATCTCTGATATATGAGACCTTCATACCGTTCCCATGTAGGATCCTGATTTTAACAAATATGTTTGTGGTTTGGAACATAATTCCATGGCTGCCTGATGAGGATTGTTACATGGCTGAAGGGTTTGCTGGTTTACATGTGTATCGACTACTTTTTGTATAGAGTGCTATGAAAGGGGCATTTCCTCTTCTTAATAATAGATGTAATGCGCTACTTGTTGAGATTTCTACTTGCATGTTTTGCAATAATATAGCAATGGATGAGTATTTGCAATTGCATGTTATAAGTTCTTTATTTGTAAATATATCAGTTGCCTCGTGGAATTCTATAGCAATGCCATTACATGTGTCCTCGAATATGATCACTTAACTAGAAATACATAGTGCACTGCACATGTGGTCTAAGGTGTACTCTAAATCATAGTAACTAGGAGACTCTATTTGACTTGGGGAAGTGCGTTTTGATACGGGTACAATACTCTTTTAAAAATTGAGATTACTATACTTGCGGCAATAAATGGTGAGTTTATTATAGTTAAATAAATTAAATAAAAATTTCTTCTCAAGTCAATAGAATATGAACTTTTTATGGATAAGTCAAAAATACAATAGAATGTCATTTTTAGCTTGAGCAATGCTAGAGAACCATAATTTATAATACAACTAAAAGTTTTTTGATCACCGGAAATAAACATTGACCGACCAATTTTTTGGTCGCCAAAGATTAATAGCAAACATTATGCTAGTTTTTTGGTGACTAAATTTATTTTAGTAGGCCAAAATTGGTATACCATGACTAAAAGAAACTTTAGTAGCCTAAAAACCTAAACTAACGCTGACCAATATTGTTTTAGCCTCCTATTGTGGCATGTTTAGTGACTAAATGTTTTTTGTCGCCAATAAATAATGTACCTTGACTAAAAAAATTTAGTAACCAAACCCTGAAATAACGCTGAACAATATAAGATTTAGTCACCTATTCTACCACTTTTGGTGACTAAATTCCTTTTGGTCACCAAAAGTATAAAATGTTGTAGTGATAGGAGAGGCTTTTTTAGGGGTCCCGATCTTTTTCCTTTTACCCTAGTTCACCTCTTCCCAACATACTTATATATATATACACACATTTAATATCTTAACTGACGTAAGGAGCCTCCCAATGTAGAGATTGGGATAAATTAGGGGCTCATAGTGTTATTGATAGAAGTACAGTGGGTTGGATCAGTCATAGTTTGCAAAATGTGTTCATTAATTTCTTCCCACTTTTGATGCTATGAGGGAGGAGAGAGGAATTGCGGCAGGAATGGAAGGGTGATGGAAGGCAGCTGGGGGAAGGGATATGGATGGGTAATAATGACTTTTAATTGTATTTTTGACTAATTAGTAAATAAGTTTCTATCAGATGAGATTAGTCTTTGGTGAACTTAGACCATGCCTTGTTGGAGTCAAATTTTTTGAGTTCTTGGTTATACCCTAAACAAAAAGTAAGTACTGACTCCGGCCATTTCAAAATGCAAATGAAAATATTTTTCAAGCCATTGCACTTAAAGCTTTGTTTTTACCCTACCAGTAGTTCCTCGTGTCAATTACCAGTTGCATGGTAGAGACTATTTTAAACATCTGCGAGGCTTATTTTCATTGTAAAAAAGGTGTGGCGATCTTGCTTTCTCATCTCAAGTTTTGGGGTGTGCATGTGTAGTTGTTGAAGCATGCAATTTGTTGCAATTGCGGTGTGTGTGTGTATGAGTGAGTGAGAGAGAGAGAGAATTTTAAAAGATTCATGCATTTTACCTTGTTCCATCTACCTATCCATCTCCCTGGGTTCGACTGGTTATGCATTGTGCTTCCTTTTCTTATTACTATTACAACTTCTTTTGATTAAATATATCCCATTCATTCCTCTCTTGTATTCTGTTATTGTTTGTATTGTCATTATGGTTATTAATTGTAAGGTTTGAAGTGCATTTTAAGCCTGGATTTCAGGTAAATTTACAATAACAGTCTTATGATAATGCAGCACTTGAGGCATGTAACCATATTCAATGTCCATTCACAGTGCGCATACTTGACGAGGATGATATACTCTTGAGTTCAATCCCTCCAAAAGGTAACATGTGATAATCCCTCTTCTATTTCTTCTGGATTCTAGAGGAGCATGTTTATCAAATTAGATAAAATGTGATGACCTGTGAATCCCATAGGTTTCAACTATATTATCCCAAGGAGTTTTTTGAAAGTTATTTGTGTGATGAATTAATTGAAATTATTCAGGGTGTGGAGCAAAATATCACTATAGCAACTTCGGTCCAACTGGTTTCACTGGAATATACTGAAACCATTTAAATAACTCTTAGGGGACCATTCCTCACATTTTTCTCATTACTTTGGTCTTTATTAACATCATCATGATGCTTTGGGGACATTGTTTGTAACCATTGTTTTTGGAGCCCTCCTGTTGGGTTGCAGATGAATTGAGTTGTTCAATAACTGCTTATAATTGGCTCATGTAGGATTTCTCAAGCTCACTGAGCAACTAAATATGCATAAATACCTAAAGCCCAGGGTGTAGTTTCAAGCTTAGTGAAGCTTGAACAACTAGGTACTTGGCTTGGTAGACTAAATATGCAATAGAGGTTTGGGACCACTTTTCTAATGGGTGATATTCTTACATGGTTACTGATTTGTAGTCGACAACAATGGAGATTGCTAATTGTCTCCATTTGTTATATCATCACTATTTTTTCTCCAAAAAAAAGCTTTCTCGTTGCTATTTGATGGAACACGACAATAATCGCAATATTCATTTTCAGATCTCGAGCCGCCTCGTCAAAGGCCTGCGACATCAACAAGAACTGCTAGAAGGCTGATTGCTCAGGGAATGGGAATAAAGTTGCCGTCCACAAACTTTGGGTCTAGAGAACTGAAGAAACAGGAAGAAACCCGAAGGAACCGTATAGTTTCTAGACAAAGTATGAGGGACGATGCTTGGGGCAGCGATGCTAACTAAGATTCTGATGTTTCTGGTATCTTTAACTTCAAAACTATACAAAAGGTATGGACAATTTTTGTGGTGTGTTAATCAATTCTTATGAAATGAACTTAGCACCACAGGTCATTTTGTGGCTAAGATATAGTTGTAAATGAAACCTTAATCTACTTGAATGATCAAAAGCTACCGACAATTTGACGGTGTTGTTTAGTTGAATCATATGGTGTGATGTCAAATGATGTTGCATGAGAACATGACATGAGTATCGGTATGAGATGTGTGTTAGGCACATCGACAGTTTTGTTTGAGGATCGTGTGTATTTTAGGAAGATGATAGATAGAGAGACCACGCTAATGGTTTTGTAGGAAATTCATTTTAGCTGTGTCAATGTTTCATGAGGGTCATTTTGAACCCTAATGGTGTGTTTGGTTGGAGGATTTGGGGAGGGATTTAGAAAGGGAAAAGGAAAAGATGTGTGAAACTATGTGAAATTTAGGCATATTTTATTCATATTTCACCTACCTTTTCCATTTCCCTTTCCAAATCCCTCTTCAAATCCCTCAACCAAACACAATTTAAGTATGCATCTACCAAACAAATTATGCAAATATCTGGTACTGGAGATCAAGATCACAAGGTGGTGGTAAAGATCATTGAGATAGGGTTATTGAAAACTATGAGAGCTACATTAAAGAGTTATAATTTTTACTTTTCATATCTATGTAATATTTATGTTTTTGTTTTTGTTTTTTTTTTGAGAACATGGGAAATAATTTATTAATAAAACAACAAGAATATATAAATAAGACCCCAAAGGGTCATCCCAACCAAACAATAAAAGAAAAAAAACAAAAAATAAAAAACAAATCCACCAAAAAAACAGCTATGATCCAGGATAAACTATCGATATGTTCAAAGATGTGGTCTAGAAAGCAAGATCTGCTTAAAAGCCTGTTGTTCCTGTTGACAACGTCTCCGTTGCCGCTGCCACTGTTGCCGGAGAGAAAAGAACACTCACAATGGTATGGGAGAAGGGTTTAGAGAGGAGGGAACCATTGTAAGTATCAAAAAATTGAAAATCTATGTCGAAATCGGAAGAAAAAACTCTTTAAACTCCTATTTCAGACATTAAAAGTCCAGATCTATACTCTAAAATTGTAAAACTATATTCTAGGAATGTATATCGACATTTTAGAAGTAGAAAAAGGATTGTCGGAAAGTCACCGGAGCTTCGTCGGGAAACACCTAAAAGAGAGGTTCTGCCCTCTCTCTATCTGGACGTATATGCAATAATTATTTATTTATTTATTTTTTATGACAATGAATCTCTCCTAGGCTAGGCAGTTGGACTCTTTGTGAACTAAATTCTGGATATATGTACTTGTAAATTATAAGTATCTATTAATAACAATGCTTGGTAATTCAAATTTTCATAATTTAAATGGCTCGAATGTCTCAAAACGACGTCGTTTTGGGTGCAAAATAACGCCGTGTTGATACATTCGAACTATTCAGGTCATACAAATTCGAGTTACTAAACATTTTTCATCTATTAAACTAATAAACATGAGTTAAAATTGAACACAAAATATCGATGTTCATGGCATTAAGATGTTAAATGCTCATTTTCTACTATTCCATTGCATTTGGGCTGCTGCCTATTGCAGCTTAGGGGAATTCTAATTTGGTTAGGATATAGGAAGACCTCTTGGAGTCATTAAAAATAAAAATAATAATTTAGCTTTTTCAAATAATTGTAGGGTTTTTTTTATTCAACTCATTGGCTAACATTTTATGTTAACTCAAGGACAAACAATTTTACAGTATAAGTCTAGGTCCCCCAACATAACATGGGAGCAATTTTGGACTAAAATGCCCTCACAATTGTGTTCACAATTTACTGTATTTGTTGTTGCATCATAGTAAAGTTTTGTTGAAAGAAATCATAAATTTTTGCACTAAAAATTGTAAATTTAAGAACCAATTAAAAAAAAAAATAGGTTTCTAATTTCAAATTTAGGACTAATAAATTAAAATTGGAGACTTTAAAATGACAAATTTTAATTTAATTTAATTTATTTTGGTTTTAAAATAAAACATAGTGAAATTTTACTCTCCAATATCTATGAAATTTTACAACACTTCAACAGAAAAATTTCATTGGTTTTTGGTTGAAGTCAGTAAAATCTCACTAGTTATGGCAATGTAATTAATTTTACTCAAAGAAATTTCATTGACTACAACAAACAGCAACAAGAGACTAGATTGAGAAAAAATATACAAAGCAAATAACAACAATCAATTTCTGTCAACTAATTATATATAAATCAACAAATAGATAAATAAGATAAAACAGAGAATGAGAATGAGAATGAGAAATTTCATTAAAAGTGAGCAAATTCTAGATTTGACCTAGTGAGATGCATCAAATAGAGAGATAGCACTGGTGCATGACAGATCGGTAATAATAATGGTTGTTTTGAGTGAATAAAACACATACAACGTCGAATGATAGAGAAGACTGAGAGATCAGAGGTGACAACAACAATTTTGAATATAAATAACAAAAGCAAACGAATGCAATTTAGGTAGTGGTAGATATCATTGAGGTGGTGTCAATAAATTAAGTAGACAAACCCTAGAGAGTGAGAGAGAGAGGGGGTTATAAAGTTAGTTTTGGCCATTTATATTAAATTTTGTCATTATCCTTCCAAGATTTGAAATTTTAAGAACTTTAACTAGTAAGTAAATTTTTAATATTCTCAAACTCTTACACAAATATATAGAAGGGTCTATTTTTAATTTTTTCACAATTGTAAAAGTTAAATTTTGCGAAATGGTCAAATTTTTAGTTGTATTGGCCTTTTACTTGTACATATCATGAAGTCCCAAGAGGAGTAAAGATTCATTGAATCTTACAATTACTAGTATGTACTACTAGCTAGCAATGGTATGGGTACCGTATTGGACCCCAAGTCAATAGTTGGGCTCCCAAAACCCACCGCCAAACCATGACTTGTGAATCACACTAGCTTTCGGCTTTGATTCATAAACAAAATAGTCAAAGACTGACCACCGACAATTGCACATAGGAGAGCTGGTTTTTTCTTGCCCTTTATGATTGTCAAATTCATAACAGACAACAAGCCAACCAATAAACCTTGCAACCTATTTTACTTTTATGCACCTTTTTCATTCTTTTCTAATGTGCGTGGAAGAAAATTGTGTTTGGGGGAATACTCAGAATCCACGCTACGCTCAAAATATTGACTTAAAATAGGATTTTTAAATTTAAAAAAGTATTATAATATATTACAAATATAAATAGGTTTAAATTATTTTTGTTGTGTTTGGGCCAATATAAAGAACTCAAAAATATTCTGTTAGACTCATATTTATTTATAAGTGTGATTTGGCCCAATTAAAATTAAAATATATACAAAATATTGGTAGTCCTGAATGAGAAACACTACATACACATACAAAATGTTGGTGGCCCAAAATAGGCTACCTAATTTTTTTTTAATTTTTTTTTTTACCTTCTTTCTTTATCAGATTTTAATAAAACAAATAAATTTGCTCTACTTTTTTTTTTTTTTTTCACCTTCTTTGTTTATTAGATTTTAATGGAATAAACAATTAATTCAATCTCAACTACACTCATACACAATATATTCAACAAACAACAATGCACCCATACTTCAACCACACTCATAAACAACATATTCAATAAACAACAATTAATTTAATACATATCCACTACATTTTAATTGAATAAAATTTTCCTAATTTTGGTAACTCTTTTTTTTTTTATATATGAATACATTTTAATATCTATTTTGATATCAATCGGCGGTAGTGATATCAAATAAGGTGATTTTTTTTTTCTTTGTGAATTTAAGCCTCTGTTTTTGTTTCATGTTAGACCCCCAAAAACTCAAGGCCAGCCCTAAATCTGCTCACAACAGTTCTAGGAATTTAGAAAAATAATTAACTTGTAATTAAAGGCCAAGATTTATTGGCAATATTGTAGTCTCACAATAACAATATTAAATATATACTGTAGATTTGAGATTTGAGATTTGAATTTTTTAAATTTTTTTTTTTTTAAGAATATTTTTTGGTTTATATTATGGGTGCATACACTTTTTGGACTACTCACCCATTTGTTTGTAAGTGGTGGTGAAGACGGTGGTAGAGTGGCATTAGTAAGAAAGTCTTGAAAATATTTTTTATCTTTTAAAAGTTAGATATAATTTTCATTCAAATAAATTTATTATACATTTTTCAGGTATATTACTATATATAAGTTATGATATTTGTGGGTATAATATCCACAATTATCAATCATATGAGAGTGATAATTAAAAAAAATAAATTATAACCGAAGTTTTAAAAAGAGACTACAACGGTTGTGACTGTTACCGTCACTTGTTACGGTTGCTATAATAGTGTGACAAAAATTTACAACTATAATAACCGTCACTGTTATGTAAAGATTGTAATGGCCGCTATATTGTCGTTACAATATCGTTACAACCATTATAGTTCTATTTTTTTGTTTTCTACTTTTATTTTATTATGTTGATATTTTATATTTTGAACTTATATTTATGAGACTATTATTTTTAATATTAAACATATTTCATTTTTTTCTCTTAACAAATAGGAAGTTATCTATAAGTGAAATTAGTAACATAAAAAAAAAAATTAAATAAATCCAACAATAGAAAAATTCCCTAAAATGAATTAAAATTAATATATATATATATTGGATAATGTTTTAAACCTAAAGAAAAATACTAAAAATCATTTTGAATCTCACTAAATATGATTTTGAAATAAAAATATACATATCGGTATATTTCCTAAAGTTGTATAAAGAATTAAAAAATTCACGATTTCAGTTTCTGTTATCATTATGTTGCGACTGTTACACTATGTAACTGCGTCAACGCTATTGTTACCGTTACGATAATAGCCACTGCTATTTAGGCATGGTTTGGCAAGTGGGTTTGGATATGTTTGGAGCTGTTTTAGTCACAAAAGACAAAATAGGCTATTTTAGCCACAACAAACAAAACATCACATCCAATCCATAATCATTACACTCTTCTCTCACAAAAAAAGTCAAAAAAATCAAAAAGCCCTTCCCAAACCAAGCTTTTTAGCCTAGGCTAAAATAGTCAAAAAAGTCAAAAAGTCAAAAAGTCAAAAAGCCAACCCACTTCTCAAACGACACCTTAAAACTTTGATTATAATCAAATATCACATAAAATATAATTAACAAACTTTTCGATGATAACCAAAATAATGTCATAACAAATCTTATAATGAGTCATAACTAACATGTATAATCAAATCATAACCAAGTCGTAACTAATGTCTTAATAGGTCATAACTTGAGTTGTGTACATAGAATTTCCTTACATTTTTCACCCACTTTTCGTTTGTTATTTGATACAAATGAATAGTTGTATTTGATATTATTTTAAAAATTCAATATTTAAACTAAAATAATTAAAAATGCAAGATTTGATTTGTTACTAAGGTCAAGTCTTAAGATTTTTTTCTAGAGAACTGAAGAAACAGGAAGAAACCCGAAGGAACCGTATAGTTTCTAGACAAAGTATGAGGGACGATGCTTGGGGCAGCGATGCTAACTAAGATTCTGATGTTTCTGGTATCTTTAACTTCAAAACTATACAAAAGGTATGGACAATTTTTGTGGTGTGTCTTCAGCTGGCGGAAGTGGGTCAAAGTTCGGCTGGGGTCCCAAAGCTGGATGTGAAGCAGACGCCCCAGATGGGTGCTGCGTTTCAATACTGGTCTCAACCTGCATGGCAATTCCCTGATTTAGCGCTGCTATCACGGCCACAAATTCTTCCGAACCCTGTGCCATCACGGGTCTGCTGATGATGTGACTGGTGACTGTCGGATCAGATGAACCAATGAGCCCTGTCTGGCCCTTCTTTGTCTTGCCTTAGTGAAAGAACACTGGTTGCCCTTGAATTGAATCTCTGACCTAACAAAGTCTATCAGCACTAGTCCAATGTACCCGGGGGATATCGGAGTCTTCTGAAGCTATGGTTCCCAGACTACCTAGCAAAAGAGAAAACATGCAGCATCTCAGCCTAACTTCACCAAAGCAGATACGAGCATAGTAGGATGACTGTGCCCTCTACTGAATTCTGCCCCCAAATGAAATGAATACGTGCATGCAAGACAGATGAATGAATGCAAACATGCTATCATACTGTATGCTAATTGAAACATGCCCTAATCTAACCATCATAAGCTGGTAAATAAAAGGGAGAAAGACGTGGGGTTGGAAGACATACATTACACGCACGCACACTTATTACAACATTGCCCTCGCACAGAGGGTCCGAATAAATAATATACAGTCCCAAATGAATAATACAGTCCGAATAAGTACAAAACCCTAATTAATTAAGAAATTTAACTAGGACAACAATAAATTGGCATGCAAGCCAGGGACTGCCTCAACTCTGATCCGGATGATGAATGATGCATGTTCGAGTTGTCTTGCACGGAAATCCCTTGTGATGCCCCGGTTTGCCTCTGTTTGCAATTGTTCTTGGAATACGTGTCAAGCTCTGGAAGGCTGCCGATTTCTGATTTGCTGCAACAGAGAGCAACAAAGGGGCATGGCAAAGTATTTTCACATATGTATGCATGACTACTCTTCGGGGAGTGTAGTCCTCGATCTTCGTGCCACCAATCACACATATCGATGCATGATGGCCGAGGAGTAGAATTGCACGACTCAATATGAAATGAATGCACATATAAACACAACAAGACCTAAACTCCATCATGGATAATCCGGAGTGTCGGTGACCAGGAATTGAGACACGTTCCGTTACTCGAAGTATGAAACGTCCCTCGTTTCCCGTGCTCGGGCTAACTCCTATCCCAAGCACAATGAAATATGCATGACATGCATGAATGCAACTAATATACAACCTAGCATGCACAATGCTATGAGATGACATACACAATGCACGATGTAACAAGGCATACACAATGCTTTAACATACAACCTAGCATACGCAATGCTATGAAATAAAATGGCATACACAATGCACAATGGACTTACACCAACATGAGTGGACCTCAGCCACACTCACATCAGTAGCCATTAGATCAAAATGAGACACTCGAAATGCGTGCACACATGCACGCAAATCGAGGACCGATCCTAAGGCACAAATGCCACTCTACCCAAAGCATGGCAAGGCATGGAACATGATATGCAAAGATGCGAATTTCAGTGCTGAAATATGCTACAAAACAGCCCCGAAACATGGAAACATGGCACCCGATGCATGGAATGAACCCCGAAATTCGAAACTAGGCACATGGAATGACTTACAGCTATACAAAGCATGCATTATTTGATCATGAAGCATGAAGACAGATGAAAGAAAGTCCCAAAACATGCATATTTCCAGTTTATAACAAGTCCTAAAAATAAACACAAATAGGGCTAACCTATCATGCAAAAATGGCCCTATAAGAGAGATTAAACACAAAGGGACAGCAACTGGCCCCAAATGGCAAAGAGACCTTCAACAAAGTTGAAGAGGGGCTCAAAACAGGGCACTTTACAGTTTACATCAAGTCACGAAAAAAATCACAAATAAGGCCAAACTATCATGCAAGAAAAGGCCTAAAAGAGGGGTAAAGAGACAAACGGCAGCTGATGTTCCCAAACAGAGAAGAGCCCTTCAACAATGTTGAAGAGGAGCTCAAAACAAGATATTTTAAAGTTTATGGCAAGGTCCAAAACAGCTCACAAATAAGCCTAAAATACTATGCAAAAATTGGCCTAAAAAAGAGATAAAGAGGCAAGTGATAGTAGGAGACCTCAAACAGAGGACAGCCCTTCAACAATGTTGAAGAGGGGCTCAAAACAAGTTATTTTACAGTTTATGACCAAGTCCAAAACAACTCACAAATAAGCCTAAAATACTATGCAAAACTTGGCCTAAAAGAGAGATAAAGAGGCAAGTGGTAGTAGGAGACCTCAAACAGCAGGAGGTCCTTGATCAAACATGAAAAGGAGCTCAAAATATGGCTATTTACAGTTTGAGTCGGAGCCCAAAAATGCTTGCAAGCAAGGCTTATGAATGAAGCAAGAAAAGACTAGTTTAGGGGAAAAGAAGAACTCACCCTTGAAGTGCAGCAAACTAGCAGCTTTTGGATCAAATTTGTGAGCTTCCAACCTCTTCAAATGTCCTCCAAAGTGCTGGAATAGAGTGTAGAGGTGTGGTTCTATGGGTTGTAGGGTAAAAGTGGCCAAGAAATTAGGGTTTTGGAGTTTGGATGAGAGAGATATGGAAGTTGTATGTATAATGCCTTAACCAAGTTTTATAACCCTCAGAAATGAAGGGGAGAGGCTGGTTATATAGAGGGAGAGGGGTGGAGAAAAGGGGGGGAAAATGAATTCAAATTTCCCCCCAAAAGGGAAGACCTTTGGGCAGTGGGTCAAATACAGAATAGCTGGCACAGCTGGAACACACTCAGGAGGGCAAAAATGGCCGGCCAGCTCAAAAGGGCCAAAGTGGTCAACCGATCAGGCAAGTGGTCGGCCGACCAGGTAGAAAGGGTCAAGGTGGTTGGCCACCCCCTAGGAAGAAGCCCCGGAAGTTAGCTTTTCAATGCCGCAAACCTTGCATCAAAATTCCTCCTGTGCAAAAAGTTATGCCAGTTTTCGTGAAACCGCGCAGATTCAGTCCAAACAGACTTCAACCAACCATATCTTCCCCACCCGAACTTTTCCTTAGGAGATTCTTGAGTGAAAAATGAAGCCTCGGAAGTAAGCTTTCCAATGGTGGTAACCTCATACCTTAAATCCAAGTATGCAAAGAGTTATGCTCGTTTCGGTGAAGCCGCGCAGTATTTTCCTCCTTCCCGGATTCATGCTGAATCACTTTTGACCAAAAAAAGCTGGTTTTTCAGAAAAATTGTTGGCCTCCCACTCTCCTAAAACCTTTCTAACAACGAAAATAAGGTCTCCACCAAAAATGAACCCAAACCGATGCAAAACGAAGGTTCGGGGGCCAAAACACGCGGTCTAGGGGCCCGAAAATTGACTGTTAAGCACCGGAGGTGGCGTTTGACCACGAAGTTGGTCTCTCGGACCCCAGTGTCCCTCAAAAGGGAGGAAATAAGGTGCATACCAAAAATCGGAGCAAACGGAGGTGGTTAAGCGGTCCCGAACCAAGGCACACGGCCGACGGCTCCGAAAAATTGGAAACTGGGCTCCAAACGGGAAAAATAGCCTACGACCACGAAACGTAGCCTACGGCTACTAAGAGATGGTCTACGAGACCTCTCCCTCCCATTGGGAAGAGAAAATGGAGAAAACGGGACCTGGTTCGCAAACCGAGGCAAAACACAAAAAAGCCCCGAAGTCCGGAGGCAAGGCTCGCAGCCGAGACTCTGAAACCTCAGAACGAGCACCATATGCGACATCACCAAGCGCTCAATCGGTGACGTCTAAGTCTTAAGGTCGGTCAAAAATGGAGTGTCTACAGTTGCCCTAGTAGAGTCGCCAGAAACTATAGACGTCCCCGAACGCCCCGGGAGGGATGAGTCCCATTCTGTTCGTATTGGAGTCACTACAGCTCGGACTCTCAAATTGTCATGGTTCTAAATCTGAACCAAAGAGTCCAAATCTGGCAAATCGTTTTGAGAAAACAGATTTTTGAAAGAAGTGCCAAACATGGACTGCTTTGCCAGATACAGAGTCGCTACTTAAAAATTTTATTTTGGGGGAATTTAGGAAACCCTGACTTATGCCTAAGGCCACGTGTCCATCAACCACAAAGTTGCCTCGGCTCGGGAACATGGGTACGAGAGGGGAAGGTCATGCAATGAGCACCCCCGCTCGCCCGATCAAAAGATCAGTCTTTGCTAAGCATGATATGTTGTTTTTGAAAATATATGTGTTCTTATTCTGGTTATTAACCTAGAATTACTATGTGATGCGCGGAGCATACAAGTATAAACTAGATCGCCTAAGTTGGAACAAAACATTGCATGTTCGTTTGTTTGAAAATGGTTTGAAGTTTGCTACTAGCAAGTAGGCTAAGTCGTGGTTTTGCCACCATCAAGTGGGCTTAAAACTCGCATTTTGATGAATTGTTCCAATTCAAGCAATCCAACATTCACTCACAAGCATTCAAGCAGTTATACACATAAGCACATAGCCTCATGGCAAGCATGCTATCATGGCAACACTTACACGCATGCAAGGATGCTAAAGTATAAACACTCACAGTGTACTCCGAGCCAAAACAGAGAACTAGTTAGAAATCATGCATGATCCTAGTTCATGTTAAGATGGCTAGTGCAACACATGAAAAAATGCAACTGAAATAGGCTCGGCTATCCTAAGATGTCATGTGAAATGCAACTTGATAACATGTATTCAAACTGGAATTGAAATACAATGCAGTTAACATGATGTGCCGAGCCCGATGAATGCAAGACAGACGAATGGATGAAAACCTGCGAGCATAAATTTGCTAATCAAAACAAGACCTAGAACTAACCATCAAAGCAAGTAAGTAAAAGGGAGAAAGACGTGGGGTTGGAAGACATTTATCACACACACACACTTATTACAAAATTGCGCCCTCTTGAGGGAGGGACCGAAAGAATAATACAAACCAAATAAATAATTAACTACTCTAGCTAATTAATTATTACAGACCACTTAACT
>NW_021025315.1:471718-523644 GCF_004153795.1 Camellia sinensis | reverse complement strand
TAGAAAAGGCTAGAAAAGGGAGGAAGAAGACTCACCCTTGTAGAGCAGCAACACAGCAGCTTTTGGACCAGGAAATGGTGCTCCTAGCCTCTAAAAAATAGCCTCTGGAATGGAGTGTGGAGGTCTTGTGTTAAGTGTTGCAGGGTATGCCAAGCTCCGAAAGGCTGCTGATTTCTAATTTACTGCAACAGAGAGCAACAAAGTGGCATGGCAAATTATTTTCACATATGTATGCATGACTACTCTTCGGGGAGTGTAGTCTTCGATCCTCGTGCCACCAATCACGCATCTCGATGCATGATGGCCGAGGAGTCGATTTGCAAGACTTAATATGAAATGAATGCACATGTAAACACAACAAGACCCAAACTCCATCATGGGTAATCCGGAGTGTCGGCAATCGGGAATTGAGACATGTTCCGTCACTCGGAGTACGAAACGTCCCTCGTTTCCCGTGCTCGGGCTAACTCCTATCCCAAACACAATGCAATATGCATGATATGCATAAATGCAATTAATATATAACCTAGCATGCACAATGCACAATGCTATGAGATGGCATACACAATGCACGATGTAACAAGGCATACACAATGCTCTAACATACAACCTAGCATACGTAATGCTATGAGATGAAATGGCATACACAATGCACAATGGACTTACACCAACATGAGTGGACCTCTGCCACACTCACATCAGTAGCCATTAGATGAAAAATGAGACTCTCGAAATACGTACACGCATGTACGCAAACCGAGGGCCGAACTTAAGGCAACAAATGCCACTCTACCAAAGCATGGCAAGGCATGGAATATGGTATGCAAACATGCAAATTTCAGCGCTGAAATGTGATACAAAACAGCCCCGAAACATGGAAACATGGCACTCGATGCATGGAATGAACCCCGAAACTCGAAATTAGGCTCATGGAATGACTTACAACTATACAAAGCATGCATTATTTGATCATGAAGCATGAAGACAGATGCAAGACAGTCCCAAAATATGCATATTTTCAGTTTATAACAAGTCTCAAAAATGAACACAAATAGGGCTAATCTATCATGCAAAAATGGCCCTAAAAGGGAGATTAAACACAAGGGACAGCAGCTGACCCCAAATGGCAAAGAGCCCTTCAACAAAGTTTAATAGGGGCTCAAAAAAAGGCACTTTACAGTTTACATCAAGCCACGAAAATAATCACAAATAAGGCCAAACTATCATGCAAGAAAAGGCCTAAAAGAGGGGTAAAGAGACAAGTGGTAGCTTCTGTTCTCAAACAGAGGAGATCCCTTCAACAAAGTTTAAGAGGGGCTCAAAACAAGATATTTCACAGTTTATGGAAAAGTCCAAAACAACTCACAAATAAGCCTAAAATACTATGCAAAAATTGGCCTAAAAGAGAGATAAAGAGGCAAGTGATAGTAGGAGACCTCAAACAGAGGACAGCCCTTCAACAATGTTTAAGAGGGACTTAAAAAAAGTTATTTTATAGTTTATTACCAAGTCCAAAACAACTCACAAATAAGCCTAAAATACTATGCAAAAATTGGCCTAAAAGAGAGATAAAGAGGCAAGTGGTAGTAGGAGACCTCAAACAGCAGGAAGTCCTTGATCAAACATGAAAAGGGGCTCAAAATATGACTATTTACAGTTTTGGGTCGGAGCCCAAAAAAGTTAGCAAGTATGGCTTAGATAGCATGCAAAACAAGGCAAGAAAGAGGGAAAAAGGGACTCACTCTTGTAGCCTAGGTCTTCAACAGCTTTTGGTCCAAGAAATGATGCTCCTACCCTTTGGAGATGGCCTTCAAGTTGCTAGAATGGAGGTGGAGGGGTGGTGCTATAGATTGGTGTAGAAATGGCCAAGAGCCAAGGGTGTTTTGAGGGTTGGAATAGAGAGAGAGGGAGATTTAATGCAAGAGCTCCAAACCAATTTTTGTAACCCTTAAAAATGCAGCTGAGGGGCTGGTTATATAGGCAAAGGAATGGAGGAAAAGGGAGGGAAAATCAAATTCAAGTTTCCCCCCAAAAGACCCCCCTCAGATACAGGATCTGGGGGGAAACAGAGGGTGCAGCTGGAAGGAACAAGGTGTGAGGGTCATGGCCGGCCAGGTTCAGAAGGTTCAGGGGGTCGGCCGACCACCTCCCATGGCCGACCGACCAAGGGTCAAAAGGTCAAGCATAATTACTGGTCGGCCACCTCAAATAGGTGGTCTCCCATGTGTGCACAACACAACTATGTGGTTGAAACCCAGAAAAAGTGAACCAGGAGAGAGAACAGACCATTTTTTAGAGGGGGTCAAAAGGGTCAGACACAATTACTGGTCGGCCACCAAATATTGGTGGCCTCCCAGGTGTGTACAACACAAATATGGGGTTTAGGGTTCAAGAAAGTGGTCCCGGGGTGGTCAACATTGGCTTTTAAGTGAGGAAAACGGGCGTCGGAGAGCGATGAAGGAATAAAGCTGGCTTTTTAGAACAATTGCTGGCCTCTCACCCTCCTACAAGCTTCCTAACAATGAAAATAAGGTCTCCACCAAAAATGAACCAAAACGGATGCAAAACGGAGGCTCGGGGGACCGAAACGCGCGGCCCGAGGCCCCGAAAATGGGCTGTTAAGCACCGGAGGTGGCGTTCGACCACGAAGTTGGTCTCTCGGGCCACAGTGTTCCTCAAAAGGTAGGAAATAAGGTGTATGCCAAAAACCGGAGCAAACGGAGGTGGTTAGGCGGTCCCGAACCGAGGCATACGGCCGTCGGCTTCGAAAAATCGGAAACCGGGCTCCAAACGGGAAAAATGGCCTACGACCACGAAACATAGCCTACGGCTACTGAGAGATGATCTACGAGACCTCTCCCTCCCTTCTGGAAGAGAAAACAGAGAAAACAGGGCTTGGTTCGCAAACCGAGGCAAGTCACGAAAGAGCCCGGAAGTTCGGAGGCAAGGCTTGCAGCCGGGACTTTGAAATTTCTAGACGAACACAATATGCAATATCACCGAGCGCTCAATCAGTGACGTCTAAGTCTTAAGGTCAGTCAAAAATGGGGTGTCTACAGTTGCCCCTCTTTGACAGAACTCGGAAGTCATAAGTGACGGGAGTGAATGTCAAAGCCCAGAGACGACCCATTTTTGACAAGGCTGAAGACTTAGACAAACAGGTGAGATAAACAGAGATGTGCCCGCAGACAGGGGAAAAATGCAACTGACAATGCAAGACACCCCATTTTTGACCATTTTTGCGTTAGTGGCCGGCGGATCAGTTTTAGGTGGCCGGCCGACCAGGTCAAAAGGGTCAAGGTGGTCGGACACCCCCTAGGATGAAGCCCCGGAAGTTATCTTTCCAATGCCGCAAACCTTGCATCAAAATTCCTCCTGTGCAAAAAGTTATGCCAGTTTTCGTGAAACCGCGCAGATTTGGTCCAAACGGTCTTCAACCAACCATATCTCTCCCACCCGAACTTGTCCTTAGGAGATTCTTGAGTGAAAAATGAAGCCTCGGAAGTAAGCTTTCCAATGGTGGTAACCTCATACCTTAAATCCAAGTATGCAAAGAGTTATGCTCGTTTCGGTGAAGCCGTGCAGTGTTTTCCTCCTTCCCGGATTCATGCTGAATCACTTTTGACCAAAAAAAGTTGGTTTTTCAGAAAAATTGCTGGTCTCCCACTCTCCTACAACCTTTCTAACAACGAAAATAAGGTCTTCACCAAAAATGAACCCAAACCGATGCAAAACGAAGGTTCGGGGGCCAAAACACGCGGTCTGGGGGCCCAAAACTAACTGTTAAGCACCGGAGGTGGCGTTTGACCACGAAGTTGGTCTCTCGGACCCCAGTGTCCCTCAAAAGGGAGGAAATAAGGTGCATAACAAAAACCGGAGCAAACGGAGGTGGTTAAGCGGTCTCGAACCGAGGCACACGGCCGACGGCTCCGAAAAACTGGAAACCGGGCTCCAAACGGGAAAAATGGCCTACGACCACGAAACGTAGCCTACGGCCACTGAGAGATGGTCTACGATTTTGGATCTACTCACCCATTTGTTTGTAAGTGGTGGTGAAGATGGTGGTAGAGTGGCATTAGTAAGAAAGTCTTGAAAATATTTTTTATCTTTTAAAAGTTAGATATAATTTTCATTCAAATAAATTTATTATACATTTTTCAGGTATATTACTATATATAAGTTATGATATTTGTGGGTATAATATCCACAATTATCAATCATATGAGAGTGATAATTAAAAAAAATAAATTATAACCGAAGTTTTAAAAAGAGACTACAACGGTTGTGACTGTTACCGTCACTTGTTACGGTTGCTATAATAGTGTGACAAAAATTTACAACTATAATAACCGTCACTGTTATGTAAAGATTGTAATGGCCGCTATATTGTCGTTACAATATCGTTACAACCATTATAGTTCTATTTTTTTGTTTTCTACTTTTATTTTATTATGTTGATATTTTATATTTTGAACTTATATTTATGAGACTATTATTTTTAATATTAAACATATTTCATTTTTTTCTCTTAACAAATAGGAAGTTATCTATAAGTGAAATTAGTAACATAAAAAAAAAAATTAAATAAATCCAACAATAGAAAAATTCCCTACAATGACTTAAAATTAATATATATATATATTGGATAATGTTTTAAACCTAAAGAAAAATACTAAAAATCATTTTGAATCTCACTAAATATGATTTTGAAATAAAAATATACATATCGGTATATTTCCTAAAGTTGTATAAAGAATTAAAAAATTCACGATTTCGGTTGCTGTTATCATTATGTTGCGACTGTTACACTATGTAACTGCGTCAACGCTATTGTTACCGTTACGATAATAGCCACTGCTATTTAGGCATGGTTTGGCAAGTGGGTTTGGATATGTTTGGAGCTGTTTTAGTCACAAAAGACAAAATAGGCTATTTTAGCCACAACAAACAAAACATCACATCCAATCCATAATCATTACACTCTTCTCTCACAAAAAAAGTCAAAAAAATCAAAAAGCCCTTCCCAAACCAAGCTTTTTAGCCTAGGCTAAAATAGTCAAAAAAGTCAAAAAGTCAAAAAGTCAAAAAGCCAACCCACTTCTCAAACGACACCTTAAAACTTTGATTATAATCAAATATCACATAAAATATAATTAACAAACTTTTCGATGATAACCAAAATAATGTCATAACAAATCTTATAATGAGTCATAACTAACATGTATAATCAAATCATAACCAAGTCGTAACTAATGTCTTAATAGGTCATAACTTGAGTTGTGTACATAGAATTTCCTTACATTTTTCACCCACTTTTCGTTTGTTATTTGATACAAATGAATAGTTGTATTTGATATTATTTTAAAAATTCAATATTTAAACTAAAATAATTAAAAATGCAAGATTTGATTTGTTACTAAGGTCAAGTCTTAAGATTTTTTTTAAAATAATTTTTCAAAAAAAAAAATACATATAAAAGAACAAAACAAAAATTACAATACCCTAAAATACAATTTCAAATTCAGGAATTACAGAAACAATTCGAATCTAGAATTGGTTTGAATTACCACATTCCTTCTGGTATAAAAAGAAACATATCTTTAAATTGCCTTCTGAAAAAGACTTCGGTGGAAGAAATATCCTAACCAAATTATTAGAATATTGTAAAATTGAAATTATCGATTTATTGATTAAGAAATTATGGAAGCTTCCCTTGTTAGCCTTTCTATGGAGAAAATCGTTATGTTGAATAATATTTTTGTTTGCATTTTTCTGTATTTGAGTTCGTCATCAATAATTTATTATTGGGGAAAATTGTATATTTTACTGGTAATGATATATAAATAAAAAAAATTTAACATAATTTTTTGATACTGAATAATAATCTCTTTATTTCTAATCAAAATACCCATCATCAACATCATAATTTTTAAAATGTCATCGACACATCAATGTGAACTTATTTTTATTTTTATTTTTATTTATAGGAAGCTTCAATGTGCCTCGAGATTTTGTTATTCTGTGACAAAAAAAAAGGTAGAAGATTCAGACTCACAATTGTATCTATAATGATATGACATGTTATCCACCACGGACCACACTCCAACCAGGGGTGGAGGCATGTTCAGAGCAGAGGGGTCAAGGGGTCACGTGCCCCCTTTCTATTTTCTAAAATTATATTTCTAGCTCTATTTGAAAAATATTTTCAATTAGTTCCAAATTTTAATTAAACTTCTTAATTTTTTTCCCAATAAAATCTTTGCAAAATTAATGAGATTAATCTTTTCAAATATATCTTAATATGTTTATTGATTGTATTCTCTATATATTTGTTTATGTCTTTATTCCTTATTTTAAGCATTTCTTTATATTAGTTACTAGCGTAAAACCATCATAATTTTTATAATTCATTAGCTTCATTGTAATGTGATTTATTAATTAAAAAAAGTACAAATGCCTATTTTATCACTCTAAATGTTTAATTTTGTACAATATGTTTGTATATATTCTATATTTTTTCTTTTTTCTTTCATTTCTTTGTCTTCCACTTTCTACTTTTATTTATTTTTCATTTTTTAATTTTTTAATTTTTTTTTTTTGTTTTGAGTAGCTTGATGTAATTTTGTCATTTTCATTTTTAATAGTGTTTGATGGCAATTTAAATTATGATGATTATTATTCTCACAAAATTAAAATATAAAATCAAATTGCTAATAAATAAATAACAAAGCAAATAAAAATCAGTTAACTTGAGCATACTTTTAAACGTATAACTTTGACATGGGGCTCATTTTGTTTTACTACCAATAAAATTGAAATCTTTTACTCTGCGATAGAACTTGCCATGACTTTAAGCCTATGGTGTCCCTTCTAAAGTGAAATCCTAACTGCACCACTGACTCAAACGATTTAAATCGTTTATTTTGTTTGACTACGTGCAGAGATTATTTACGAAAAAAATTATATTAATTCAATAATCATATTCATATGTTTTGATAAAATTTATTTGCGAAAAATAGATAATAAAGATATGTTTAAAAGTAGACAATCTATTCTTTTGCGCACACAAAAAAAAAAAAAAAAGAAAAAAAAAAAAAAAAAAAATACCTGATAAAAACATGGATTACGATTATTGAATTTATCTGATTTTTATCATGGATGATCTACACGTGTAGTGAAACAAAATAAATGGATAAGATCATTAAAGTGGGGCTTGTGATCAGTGGCGTAAGCAGGAATTCAGTAGAGAGGGGGCACAAATTAATGACAATATTAATTTATTTATTTTTTCATAATAAACAACAATGAGATATTACTAAACTTAAATATTAAGAGTTCATTTGAATAAATGTGAATTTTAAATTAAAGGATTTGAGATTAAATTTTATATAAATATTGAGAAGTAACTATTGTATAAGTGGATTGGAAATTTAAAAAAGAAGATAAGTTGAGATAGAAATAATATATTTTAGTAGAGAAATTCTATAAAACATACCACAAAAAAAGACCCCGTTTGTTTTGGGGTGTAGAGGGTGGGATGCGATTAGAATGGAGGTAGAACTCATTTAGTATTGTGTTTGTTTGTAGAGTTGAGAAAGAGATTATGATGAAGGATGAGATTAAGATGGAGGTTGGAAGGGGGATTGGGATGGAGGAGGTGGAGGTGGAGGTGGAGGTGGAGGTGGTATTAAAAAAATAGTGAGGGCACTAGAAATTTTTTTATTTTTTACATGTTGGGCATTTTTTTTGAATATTAATGTTTAATTTTTTGTATTTTTTTATTTGTTTTATTATTTTATATAAAACAATTTAACAATTCCTACACTAACAATTATCATCAAAACAAACACAATTTTATTTAATCCCTTCATTATCAATCCCCTCACTAACAATCCTCTCACTATGAATCTCTTCTATTCTATTTCTGAAAACAAATGGGTCCAAAGTATCTATTATATGTCGCAATTATGATCATCATGGTCTTTAGTTATAACACATTATAGTATTAGATATAATTTAGTTACAACTTCTTGTAGTTGTTATTTTGGTTATGACTATATATCAAGTAATAATACTCATTTTGATATTAATTATGACCTATTGTAATTTTTTTTTATCTTTTTATTTTTTAAAATTGAAGATATGTTGCTTGATTATAATTTATATAGTGGTCGTTTTAGTTATGAATAGAAAGAAATATATAGAGGATAAACTCCACATGTCAAATGTAACTAATAATCTAATAAATTTTATATCTTCATTGAAATTAATTATGTTTGTATGTCAATAATGATAGACATCCGCATTATATTAAAATTTTTATAAATAATAATATGGCTTATCATAATCTTTTTATTTTCAATCAAAATGATAATTATTATTCCCATAATTTTAAAATGTTATTGACATTTCACTTTAAATGATATTTTTATAAATTTTTTTATTTAAAATATTTTTTGCATTTTTTTTTTTTTTAAAAAAAATTTCTCAAAACCCAGGGTCACGTGATCCTCCCTGGGCCTAAAGTGCCTCCGCCACTGCTTGTGATAGTCCTATAAGGCCTAACAATACATTCAATCCACAAAGTAAATGGAAGATAAACCAATCTCTAAATATATATATCTATATACATATATATCTTTTCTAGTTCTAGAAGTATCAATTTTTGAGAAGGCATACTTCTCTATTGGCTGGCTACGTGATCATTGAACATTCATACACTTATTTAGTGTTGAATAATCAACTTCCGTAGACTTTCATGTTATTAGTTTGTTGATCATGTCAGCATACTTTGACTGGCAGTGCTAGGAATCTTAGTCAACAAGTACATACAAAGAAGATTTTTTTTTTTTTAAAAATAAATAAATAGAGTACTTTTTTATTTTTATTTTTATTTTTAAGAACACGAATGTTTCAGCATTTTGATTTAATCAAATAAAGTTGTTGGAATAATAATAAAGGGTGTGGATCATCATAATTAATTCCTACAGAAAGTTTCCATGTTTGAATGGAGGAAATGGGTCCTGTTTTGTAGATGAATTCAATTTCGAACTTGAAAATTAAGTGTATCCTATTAGGTATTTAGACAATTGGGGCATTTATGCATCACTAATGCATCAATTTGCAATCCTTTATGTATCAAAAACATTGGTAATCCTTTTATACAAGCAATGGAACTAATCTGCACGAGTAAGCCAATGTCGAAACCATTTATGGAATAAATTATAGATTTCGATATACGTATTGCTAGGTTTTATTTCTTGGCAATCCTGTTTGACAAAACTCCTTTGAGTTGTAATTTTATTCGCATTTTTATTTCAGTAAGGCTATGAGTTGTTAGATGCGAATCCAACCCGAATTGTGCCTTTCAGAGAAGTTTGTGATGTTAATGCTTTCAAGATTGCCACTTCGCTGATTATGACGGGGATCATGTTGCCTGTCCGATCATGTTATTTTTTTTCCAGTTTTTCTAGTTTTGGCCTTCCCGCTCGAGCGGGAAAAGGGACGCTCGAGCGGGGATTGAAAGCTCTCAGCATCTCTGCAGTCGCCTGAAAAATACTGGAATGTGTGATTTCGCGCTCGAGCGGGATTTCTGGCGCTCGAGCGGACCTCTGTGATATTTCGCGCATATTTTGCTGAAGCCCGCTCGAGCGGGCTGTTGGGCGCTCGAGCGGAGATCGCGGGACAGATTCTATAAATTCGCGTGTTGGGTCAGTTTTTAGGATTACTACTCCAGATCTTCTTTTTGGGTTCTAGGGTTTATATCTGGGGATACTTTGTGAGTTTTCTTTGATGTTTTTATTGAGTATTCAACTTATGGTTTAAAGAGAGTACATCAAATGTTGTGTTTTGTTCTACAAAAGAGAGAGTTGTTCTTCGGTAGATTCTGAAGAATTCGAGCCTGAAGCTTTGGTGGATTCCAGGGTGGTTCATCGTAAAGACAATTCCGAGGTGAAGACGGGTTGGAAGAGGCACATAGAGGTTGGTTCAATTAGGCGTGGATTCGCTAGGTAATTGAGAGTATACCTGTGTAATTCCTTTTAATCTTCTTAGTGGATTATTTTGTGGCTGTTGCCCGTGGTTTTTTTATCACAGTTCGAGGTGTCCAATTGTGGTTTTTTTCCACGTAAAATCGTTGTGTTTCTTTGTCTTGATTGTTTGATTGTTTGATTGGGATTATTATATTCTGCTTAAAATTGATACATAATCACAAATCAACATTTAGGGGATTTCTAGATTTTTCACGTATTTAGATTCAACTCTTTTTTGTTTTTGTGTCAAGATTTAATCGAAATATGTGACTTGTGGGTGATGTATATATGCATGCAAGTTTTATCCTGTTGAGGTGGATCCAATGCAATCCTACCCTGACAACAACTATGAGGGTTAAGTCTGAAATTTCAGCATAATTGTATACTTATCTAATAATATGCGGCTATGCTGTAACTTTGATCTTATTTTTCTGAAAAAATGGTTAGAAGCCGCCTTATTATTGGGTGAACACATGATCACATAATATTTTTGGAATACTTGAGATGAATTTTTTTTATTATTAATTTGATGAAAAAACAATGTAATTATTTATTGATGATAATAAAACTACCACATCAAAATGATTTTAAAAAATGGAATGTGTAGAGCTTAAGCGTGTATTCAGATTATGAATTTGGATAGATATTTATAAATGGAAAGGAAAAGGTGAGAAAAATTGTGAAAAAAACCTAACTTATATATCATTCACATTTTGTCTTTTCTTTTGTAAATCTCTATCCAAATACTTTATTAAACACAGTCTGAAAGGGTGCTGTGGTTTGGCCAATTGATGTTCTCACAAGTTTTGCTTGATTATCACAATGTGGGTATCGTATTGTATGGTTAACAGTTAGACAAAAATATTTTGAGAAAAGTAAAATCTATGATATATAACGGTATTGAAAAGTGACTTTGTAAGTCAATAAAATAAAAGTAAATGAAAAGGAATGGATATAAAATTCACAGGCCTAGTTGCCTTAGTTGTGGATTCATTTTGTAAGCATCTGAAATATTTGTGCCCCTCAAATTCCCTAAAATAAAGTCATCAACTTAGTTGCACAATAGTTTTATAGTTATTTTTATCACTACAAGACACATCAACAAAAAACACATAAAAAGTTGAATTCAAAACTAAAATAAAAAGACATTAAAGTCACAAATAATATAATTTTATTTCAACGTTAAACATAATAATAGACCTTTGGATTACTACATGAAACACAATTGCAAAGTCAGCTTCCCAATTGTGTGAAACATGTCTATTTTGGCTGTTTAGTATGCCGTGTCCACATTAATTTGATTTTTCATGGTCGAAATCACATAAAATCTCAGAAATTTAAAGGAAGTTGCTGAGTCTATATTCTACATATATTTATATATCATATTTCTAATTGTAAATTTTCGTTGCTTTTGTCATTCAAAACCATGGATTATTAAAAACCCAGCTCAAGAATTTGACTTTTAATGTGGATTTCAAAAAAGAAAAAGAAAAATTCTCTTTCGTATACACAAAGGAGCTAGATTGACTATTCTCTTGTGAAAATAACTTGCAAACCCCTTTGAAACTTCCACTTTCTTTTTGAAAAAATGAAATGTTTACATAATTTTTAATAAGAATAATGTGATAGTAGCATCTTTAAAAATATAGATAATAATCTTAAGGGGTCTTTTGCTTTAATGTGAGAAAATCAAAACTTGCCATATCATTGTATTATTGTTGTGCATATATATATATATATATATTGGTTTATATAACACACTACTTTCTTTTTAATTCTCAGAGTCTTATATTTCTTAACGTAAAACAAGTAGTTGAAGAATTTTTATAACAGATGATGAAATGGCAGTACTAAAAGTCTAAGAAGAGATTAGGAAAGAAAAGCATCAATCTAAGAGGTGATCCAAAAAGGGAGGTAGGACAATTTGAAATGACATCAAAATTATTTAAAATTTCGTAGTTTGATTTGATGAGCTTATTTTGGTTAGGAAATATCAAAAAAGTAAAAAGCTAGAAAAATAATGAAAAACTTATAAAAGTAAAACACTTATTTACACAAATCAAATACATAAATTGCATGTACTTTCATAAGTTTGCAATTATTATTTTTTTAAACTTTCCACTTTTTTAATATTCCCCCTTATTATAAATAAGGAGTAAGCATTAGGGAAATACAATTTTTCATAAATAATATTCAAATTTTCTGCTGCTCTTTCTTCCTTCTAAATTTAAGTTTTTCTTTCCCCTCAAATACTTGAGATCCGTTTCGACCTCCTACAAGAATTTGTGTCTACACATCGTCTTTAGAATTTTAAAATCTATATATGTTGATTTGGTGAGAAATGATAAGAGAGAATTATTTTTCATGTTTAATTTATAAATTAGGTGATGAATTGTGAAGAAAACAAACTATCTTATTTTGATTATTTCATTTGTCATTAAAAAAGTGAGATTTTATGAGGAAGAAGTTGATTAGCTATAAAATTTTCATAATATCAAAATTTTCTATTACAATCCAAAAAAAATAAATAAATAAATAAAAATTTGAACTCATATATCCCTCTTTCACATGTTTTGTTTTCTCATGCATCTAAAATGATAATGAATCATTCTCTCTTTCTTTCTTTCTTTTTTTTTTTTTTAATTACGATGAGAATTTAAAATATATTTATATATTAGGCTAATCACTGTGCCAGTTGGGGCTTGATTTACAAGTCCCTAATTCCTATCAAGTCTTATTGAAAATAAGTTATAATAAAATCGTTGCTAAAAATAATTTTTTGTGACCATTTTTTGCATGTCACTAAAAATTGATAATTTATGATTTTTTTTTGTCATGATTTTTATAAATTGTTTCTAAAACTTACAGTTAATGACGTTTTTCTATGAGGAATTTTTCAAACTGTTGCTGAAAGTTGAAAATTAATGACATTTTTTGTGACTATTTTTTTAAACTGTCGTTAAAATTTATAATTAATGACATTTTTTGTGACAATTTTCAAACTATCGCTGAAAATTAACAGTTAGTGATTTTTTTTAATAATATTTGATAAAAAATACCATTAATTATCATAAGACTTATTTGACAATAAATTTACCTATTATGACCTACACATAAATCTCCCTAAAATTAATCCGTCCTCACCTCCATTACCTCCCAGATTTGCCCCGATCTGATTTGGGACAAGCGCGAAACAATACAAACCCACCCAGCCCATGTCCGTTCTTCGCCATTAAAGAAAAAAAAATCCAATGTTTGTTATAGTAAGCTCGGGAGAACGACTTCCCTAAAAAAAAATACATTTAATTTTTCCTTGCCATTGTAACACTTCGAAACTAATGGTTGGTAATCTCACCAAATAAAAAATCACAATCTAATAGTAATAATAAATGTTGTTTGGGTGAAAGTTAGTAAACTCTTGTTCTTGACACAATTTATTAAATTCAATAATTACAGACCACGTTAAAATTAAATAATGATTTATTTTCCAAAACGTTAAGTAGTTTGGTTGAAAGTTAGAAAAGTCTTGCTTCAACTGGTTAGTCTTAAAAGAAGTTGAATTTTTTTTGTTGTCTAAACCTTGATTTCGTAAGAAATAATTTGCGGCATGTCATCTTGCCCAATAATTTAGTGGAGATTTAATAAACAAAGGGTTACAATCTCTTTTTTTTTTTTTTTTTAAAAAAATTTCATTAATAGCATAAAATTAATGCTGTGTTTGGTTGGGAGATTTGGGGAGGGATTTGGAAAGAGAAAGGAAAAAGGTGTGTGAAACTAGGTGAAATATAGGTACATTTTATTCACATTTCACCTCACTTTTCCCTTTCCATTTCCAAATCCCTCTTCAAATCCTCCAACCAAACACAGCGTAAAGGTACATGAAGATGACATGCATCGAGAGAGATTCGGAAAGTACAAATTACCCCTATTACTGCTACTCGCATCCATACAACCAACCCATTGGCCTCACGAAATTTTTTTTTTTTTTAAACAAAAAAGTTAAGAAAGACTTAACTAGAAAATAAAATACATGAATCCCCACAAATTCAACCCACACAACCCAAAACTAAAAACTAGCACCAAAACACCCAAGCTGCTCATGCATTTCTTTTTTCAACAAAATAAACTCCTCTTTTCAACAAACCACACTCTACTATTCAATTCAAATATTTTATTCACCTATGCAGGCACTGTAGCACCCATAAGCGCACTCCTCAACTCCCAAGGCACAGCCCACTACTCCCAAGGCACAACTCTGTGTCTCCTACGTCCGTCCCCTCTGTCGGACTTCACCCACGCTTGACCCCTCTGCCGAACTTCACCCGCTATTGGCTCACCCAAGGCGGAAACACACCCGCCGCCGGACTTCAATGTTGCATGTCACCAAATTTCATTGACCTTTGTCATGAAAGCTATTGAAGTAAAATCCATCATAACCTTGTGCCGGTAGTTATGCTTGTAATAACTCAGTCCGAAACAACCATGGCCAAAGCTACCTTGGCCAAAGTCAGACACACCTATAGAAGCAAGACCCATTGCCACAGCTAAACAAAACCTATTGACACCTCCACTTCTATGGTCGAAACGGCTTCTTTTTCAACCTAAACACCGAAAACACACCCACTGCTGAAGCTAATCCACTGCCCCTATATTGACGACCCAACGCCGACCTCCTCTTAATCAAAACAACCGCTGAGACACCATCCCACATCTGGACGGAGTTCACCCCTCAAACTCCCATACGTAGAGGAGCGCACGAATGAAATCCTACACAAATCTGGATCATCTTCAACACTTATACTTCCCCCCGAACAAAGCACCGAAACACCTCCATAGATTTGAACGGAGAACACCCCTCAAACTTCCACTCGCAAAATAAACAAAGATTTAGCATTAATAAAGTGCCGTTTGGTAACACTTACGTTTTCAGTTTTCTATTTATATTTACAAAAATTTTAAAAACTCAAATAAAAATTTGTTTGGTAAATTTTTGATTTATAAATCAGTAGTCTCAGTTTATAAATTTAGCTAAAAAATGTAAACTCAAAAAATGTGTTTTCGTTTTGAGTTTTGAATTTTTTTTTTCCCCCCCAACACTAGCCCCCACCCGCCATCATTTCCCACCACCGTCTTCCACCACCACTACCAACCACCCACTACCCACCTTTTATCTCTCACAATCGCTTACCACCTGCCACCGTCACCCATCTACCCACCACCACCACCACCATCACCCGCCACCCACCTGTCACCACCACCCCCCACCACCACCACCACCACCACGCTACCACCCACCTGCCACCAACCCACTACTACCACCACCCATTCACTACCAACCGCCACCTGTCACCCACCACCACCACCGCCTACCACCGCCACCCGCCATCCGCCACCCACCTACCACACACCCCCATCCGCCACCCACCTACCACCACCACCCCCGCCACCACCCACTCGCTACTACCCATCACCCGTTACCCGCCACCGTCACCCACCCACCCATCTGCCATCACCACTCACCACCCGCCGCCGCCACCACCACCACCCACTTGCTACCACTCGCCACCGTCACCCACCCACCCACCATCACCACCCATCACCCATCCGCCACCACCCACCACCATCCGCCACCCACCACCACCGTCTTCCGCCTCCACTTGCCACCACTTGCTATTTCTCACTCTTTTTTACATTTTTAAATTTTTTTAAATATTTTGTCAATTACCAAACGTGTTTGTAGTTTATATTTTTCTAAAAATAAACAAAAAATAAACAAAAATCAGTTTATAAAATTTTTATAAATATAAACTGAAAACGTAAACGTTACCAAACAGACCCTAAACAATGGATTATTAATTTGTTCTTTTCTGACGAAAAACAAAAAACCCAAATACAAGTCGGTAGACCCCTAAAAAGTGAGCAAGGATCCTCTAGAGTGATTTTCCCCTAAAGTTTCTTAAAGTGCTACATTGTGTGGTTGAGATTTACTGGCAAGTCACATCAATTTTTCTGATGTGACTTGCCAGTAAATCTCAACCACACAATATAGCATTCTAGGAAACTTTAGGAAAATTTCACTCTAGAGGATCCTTGGTGCTAAAACGTAGTACACCTTATGAACATTTTCATACTGTACAAATATAATCACAATATTTTATAACAAATATCACAACATTTCACATCAAAATAATTTGTAATGTTTCTCATCATTTACTTTTTTAGATGTCGAATATTTCTTACCGTGTAACCACTATTAGAGGTACGCATTATAAATTTCTTCAAAGCCCCTAGAATATATAAGAGTTTTAAAAATTAATTTTTGTCATTAAAAGTAAAAATTTTGTTTTAAAAAAAAAATTGGGAACCAATTCTTGTTGTTGCTAAAGGTTGTTTTGAAAAGTTTTTTTTTAAAAAAACTATATTTTAGATGGTGAAAAAAAAAAAAAAAAGACGACTTTAATGACAAAATTTTAAGAAAATTGCTAATATTTTAGGGACAAAAAATTTTGTATCAAAAATTTATATTTTGAGACAAATTTTGATCTCAAAACAATAGTAATTCATCACTAAATGATTAATTTCGTCTTTAAAGGACAACAATAGCACTTTTGGTGACTAAAATATTTTATTCGTAAAAAGTAATTTTGTTCCAAAGTTTTTTTTCTCTAAATCTTAATTTGTTATAGTGACTCCAACAAGCCATATACATCAGTTTATTGTATATATATCATTAGATTGTCCAATGTTTGAAAGTATTGTTTATTACGATTAATTTCAACAATCAACCTCTCGAGTTTATACTTTAGGAATCCAAGTCCAGCCCTTCAAAAAAAAATGTCAGGTACCGTAGATGATCAACAATGACCATTTATCACTGCAGATCATAAGGGTGGACTTGGATTGGATCAGGTGCATGTATATGTATGCCTTTGATTAATAAAAAGAAGGAATGGGACAATTCTAATATTTCAATTGTACCAAGCCGAAATATAATAACTGCCATAATAAGTCAAAATCAAAGTCATTTTGTTCATGCATCCATTGTTTTTTATTTTTTTATTTTTCATATTAAGCATAACTTCTCAATAATTCCAAACTAGTTAGGATATACTTTTATCAATTAATCCTTATCCTTAATCACCATTACTTCATTGTAATATATTTTATATAGAGTTAATAAAAAAATTCTTTCACCAATCAAAAAAAAAACTACAAGACTCAAGATTAGACCAATTTGTTCTGCTTTGTAATCAATTCACATAAAGAAGTAAATTTCTTCATGCAATAAAACATGAAATTATGTTGAGTTACAACAAATTGAGTATGTCAGAGCTCAATTTTTATTAAGAACTCTGGTAACGAAACTTAAATGTGGACATATAAGTATAATTTTTTTGGGTTACATTTCACTATAATAATATAATAGTAGGAATGAAAATCATTTACTTATCAATTAATTCTTTATAAGTAACATTTTAAAAATTGTCGCTAACGATTATTGTTTTGACTTTTTGAAATAACTTTTTAGTGATGACTCATATAATGATTAAAATTGGTCTTTTAATATTTTTCAAAAAAAAAAAAATTTATTTTCAAGGAGGAAAAAATTTGATCCATGTGGTAGTGATAAAAGGGTACAAGAAAAAAAATTCTGTTGCCTTTTTTTTTTTTTTTTTTTTTTTCTTTTTGGGGGCGTACAGAATTGTGTTGGTCTTCAATCGCAGATGAGGTTTGGTCAACAATTTTACATGAAGAAAAGTCAATGCATGCAAATGTCGTACATGCACTGCATTGCATGATCCTAATCCGAGAGATACATCTGTACATACAGACATGGGTTTGTTAGGTCCAACTATTTCAAACCCTGAATCATTCCAATCACCAAACAAAAATGTTAAAAGGTCTTAAAATTTGTCTCAAATACTTATATGGGTGTAAATCTCATACTTATATGAATCCTTTGCTTATATGAATGTTTAGTAAATTATTTAATAAAATATTTTGTACATGCAACATTACTCATCACCAAATTCACATCACATGGGTTTGTGTCGAGTTTTTGTGACTCCAATAAATAGAGAAGTTATTTCCTGTTATTTGGACTAAATTTGTATATGGTTTTTTATTTTTATAGTTATCGGTTTGTATGATGGATTTTTTGTTTTTATAGTTATCTGTCTATTCACTGTTATCGGTTTTTTATTTTTATAGTTATCGGTTTTTTATTTTTGGCTCGATATGATACTTTTTGCACTCATCCTATTTTCCTTTATTGATGTGTTAGTCTTTCTCTTCATCAATAAAGTTTATTTTCTTTGCTGGTCAAAAAAAAAATACCACATGAAAAGTGTTAATTAGTAAGTTGTATGGAATATTATTTCAGGATCACTTTAATAATTTGTTCACTTCTCAAATCTCTGAGGTATAAATATCACTAATTAATAAGAAATCTCACATTGAGGTAGTTGAATGGTTGGTTAGTGAAAGGGGAAATTCTATAGTATACATACGCATCTTTAGTTACAATTTTTGTATCTTTGATTATAATCTATTGTAATATTAGTTATGATATATTGTGATATTTGTTATAAAATTATTTTAATTATGATCCAAGAGTTATATTTTTTTTTGATCGGCAAACGAAGTCTTTATTGATGAATTAAACAAGAATTACATCAATAAAGAGGAGCTTGGAGCTGAAACAAGCTCCAACCTCCAAGTTGGTGAGAAACCAACGAGCAAAAAATTGCATAACAACAAAAAATAGAGGAACAAAATCCAAAGCAACCCCTAACTCCTAAGGCAAACATCTGAGCTTGGGGCTCCAATCCACACTGACACAGGTGAGAAAACTACCAGCAGCTATAATACCCATCAGCTGCACAGCCAAAAGCTACCAACACAGACCTCAAATACAACCAGCAGCCACTCAAACCTACAGCACCCCAAATCAGAGTCACACCAAGACAGCACCAGAGACGGACAGCATATATTCACTGACCCTATTTCAGAAACATACTTCACAGATACACAACTAAACCAAGCATGTGCAGCCCCAACAATGTAGAATTCCATAATATGAATACACTCCAACCAGAGAAGGAATCTGCATTAACCTGCATTGCCTTGAACAATACTCCATGCATTCACATGATCACTACTGCAGCCCTATAATCATTCTGCGAACTCAGAAAAAGAACAACGCAGTGAATGAACACCAGGCAGAAGCCCAGCCGACTGAAGAACCCCAACAGAAGACAGAAGACTGAGTATGCTGGTGCTGACATTTCAACAAAACAGAGGAGGCTTTCTTTTAAACTGAATAGCATAGCAGATATCAATTGTAGCATAGCCTGGTTAGTCTCCAATTGAGAGCCACATCCTCGACTGTAAAGGGAAAATTCTTGATAGAGGCTTTAAGCCAAAGGGCCAATCTGATCTTGATAAGTTCCTATAGTTCTGCAGCGTTAGGATGAGCATCTCTGAAAACACACTCATTCCTTAGCTTCCAGAGAGACCACAATACAACCAGTGGGATTGCTTCCCAGAATTTCCTGAGAGGGTGTTTGAGCTTAGTCCCCATCCACCAGTTAAACAGAGCATCTACGGACTGAGGGATACACCAATAGAGCCCCCACTCGAATAACACAGATGACCAAATAACCCAAGAGAAATGACAGTGAAGTAACACGTGAGAATTAGATTCAGGGGCCGCTTTGCAGAGAGGACAAAGAGGAGAAACATTGCTGCTTAAGATACCTATATCGAGCAGAAACACCGCTGTTTTAACTCTATCTTTCCAAGCTAGCCAACCAAAAAAACTGACTTTGGGAGGTAAGGTATTGCTCCAGATGAATTTGCTAATAATGAGGGGAGGCCCAAGGATAGAAGTACAGAGAGAATATAGGGAAGACACAGAGAAAACACAAGAACCAAATGCAGACCAAACCAGGCTGTCAGCACTGTTGAGGCACAAGGAGGGGGCAGAAGATAACATTGTAATCAACCTAGCTTCACTGGTCTCTTCCCAAGTATATAGGATTCTTCTATATGGAAAGTTCCAAACTGAAGTGCTGGTTTTCCTGGCAAAGTATTGTTGAAGAGAACCATTCTTATCAGCAGACAGGTTGTAGAGGGAAGGGAACTCATCCTTAAGGTGTGTAGATCCACACCACTTGTCGTGCCAAAATCTGATACGACTACCATTCCCAACCTTGATATGGCAATTGTCCAGGAAGGATTGGAACGTATGAGAGCTATGGAGACCTATACAAATGATGTCCTTCCATACCCTAGAGAGCTTGTAGGAGGATTGCACAGGAGGATGCCAGCACTGAACCTCGATTTTATACTTGCTACAAACAACTTGCCTCCATAATGCTGAGATTTGATTTCCAAATTTCCACCACCATTTTAAAAGCAAGCATGCATTAACATCCCTGATCCTCCTGATGCCCAACCCCCCTTGGGCAACACTCTTTGTAACCTCCATCCATTTGACCAAGTGAACTTTCCTTTTTAGGCCATCACCACCCCACAGGAAAGTAGCCTCAATCTTTTCAATTTCACGGGCCACTCCTTCGGGCATCTTGAAGAGGGAAAGGTAGTACACCGGGAGACTAGAGAGAACAGACTTGATCAAGGTTAACCTCCCAGCAAAGGACAGCATTTTCCTCTTCCAACCTGAGAGCCTAGATCTAATATTATCAAGCACAGGTTTCCAGGTTGATTTTCTACCCGGGTTTGCTCCTAAGGGTAGCCCCAAAAATTTCAGTGGCAATCTTTGCACTTGACAGTTCAAGAGACTGGCAATTTCATTTAGACACTCATCATTGAAACCTACACCACACACAACACTCTTGTGATAATTTATTCTAAGCCCCGACAGGACTTCAAAGCAACGGATGAGTCTTTTGACAATCACCACCTGGTCCAAATCAGCCTTGCAGAAGAAAATTGAGTCATCAGCAAATTGAAGGTGGGATAGAAGAACCCCATTAACCCCAACTGAGACACCATAGAGGATACCAAGGTTTAGTGCTCTATTTAGGAGAATATTGAGCCCCTCAGCCACTATATTGAATAGAAAGGGTGACAATGGGTCACCTTGACATAGTCCTCTTTGCGGAGAGAACTCATGAGTTGGTGAACCATTGACAAGGATGGAGACTCTAGGTGTAGAAACACAGGTTTTAATCCAAGAAATCCATTTAGGCCCAAAACCAAAGCTGGACATCAAAGAGAACAGGAACTCCCAGTTAACTGAATCGAAAGCTTTCTCAAAATCAAGCTTGATGATCAACCCTTGTTGCTTAGCCTTCTTCCAACCATCTACGACTTCATTAGCAATGAATACCCCATCAAGGATATTTCTTCCCCCTATGAAAGCAGTTTGGGAATCACCAATAATGGAGGGCATTACGGACTTCAATCTGTGCGAGAGGACCTTTGCTAAAATCTTGTATAAAGAACCCACCAGACTAATGGGTCTGTAATCTGACAGATTAGTGGGATTAGGAGTCTTGGGGATGAGTGTGATGAACGAACTGTTGATGCCATAGGTAAGTCTGCTGTGGTTGTGAAAATCTTGGAAGAATTGCATAATCACTTTTTTCATTATGCCCCAAAACTTCTGATAGCCTAAAAGATTGAACCCATCTAGTCCGGGAGCCTTGTTGCTATCACTCTCTTTAATGGCGGCCCATACCTCTGCTTTAGTGAAGGCTGATACAAGATGATGGGAAATTGTGTCCTCAAGTAAACTGAAATCCCCTCCCAAAACGGGCCTCTTAGCCCACTCTTCCTTGAAATGTTTCTTAAAATGAAGGAACACCTCGTGTTTAACTCTGTTTGGCTCCTCGAGAGACACACCATTAATTGAGATAGAATTTATCATGTTCCTATTATGTCTGGAACTTGCAACAGCATGGAAGAACCTAGTGTTTTTGTCCCCCTGCAAGGACCAATTCATTCGGGATTGTTGATGCCATAGCCACTCCACCTTCCTGTAGAGTTTCCACACTTCACCTCTCACTACTCTTCTTCGATCCATTTCTGACTGGAGCAGTACTCTTTCCTCTGCTAATCTGTCAAAGGCATGCAATTCCTCCTCTATTTCTTTGAGCTTAGTGGTAATATTTCCAAACACTTCAGTATTCCAAACCTTTAACTTCATCTTGAGATGCTTGAATTTTTGCTGGATTATGAAGCCTGCCCAACCAGAGGCAGTGGAATTCTCCCAGCAAGAAGTGAAAAAGTGAGACAAATTGGGGTGCAGGGTCCAAGCATTTATAAACCTGAAGGGCTTAGGGCCCCAATCTCTTTCATCTTCCATCATCAATAGAGGGCAGTGATCTGATATTAACCTAGGCAGGCCCCAGAGTTTCATTTTGAAGTGAACCAACCATTCTGGGCTGAGCAATATCCTGTCGATTCTACTCCATTTCTGGGCCTCCTGAGAGTTACACCAAGTGTAGGACCGACCAAGGAGGGGCAGATCATTCAATTCGCATTTGTCTATAAAGTCATTAAGATGGCGCATCCCCCTATCTCTTCTGACACAGCCAACTCTCTCCCCCATGTGCCTAATTTCATTAAGATCACCAGCCAAGCACCAAGGCCGAGGGAAGGATTCCTTGAGCTTAAGGATTGAATTCCAAAGAGTGGACCGACTACTAACATCATTAGGGGCATAAACATTTAGGAGGACACAATCAAAAGAGCTGTAGAACGTACCTGAGAGGAGTATAAACCTCCTGTTGCAGCAGCTCCCAACTAGTTGGAAAACATCCGGATCCTAGATGCAGAGAAGCCCACCTGCAGTACCAATAGGGTCTACTGACATAAACTCCATTTTCCTATTTCCCCAAAGCCCACCAGCAGCAAACTCTGTATCTATTACTTTCTTGGTTTCTTGAAGAAAAGCAACATCAATATGCCTATCTCTCAAGAGACGTTTGATTCTACCCCTCTTTTCAGGCATACCTAAACCTTTGACATTCCAGGAGAGAAGCTTCATAAAGACCAGATGATGCACTGTGAGGCCCCCGAACACAGCAATCACGGCTTTGCCGAGCCCACTTCATTAATTCTCACTTTGTCATTGAGTTCAAGATCAATAATCTTGTCCATCACAGCAACTTCTTTACCCTTAAAATTAATTCCCAGCTGCTCTCCCAACTTGATGGTTGCTTTAGCTTCTTTGAGGAGGAAGCTACTTGAGCTGGAATTTCCTTCGGACAGATCTGATTGAGCAAGGGCAGCAGCAGCAGGTCTGAGGATGACAGACCTGGACGAGTGCTTAACAACGGTTGCAGTTGTCTGGCCATAAAGCCTTGCAAAGCGGGAGAAGCCCTCCGCATTAGCCTTCTTCTTCCCAGAATGTTTTGCCTTCCGAAGGGGATTAGTAGTGAATGAAGATGAGTTATCGAGGCTTTGATCCTTAAGACCCAAAGTGCCCAAAGAAGATGGGCCAGCAATAACATGTGGGCCTGGGACTGGAGCATGATAAATAATAGACTTAGTGACAGGGAATTCAGGTGACTTGACAAGAGTTAGGCTTTGGACTTTTTGCAGCCCATGTGGATGGGCTAGATCCACCTCAAGGGAAATACCAGGCCCAAAGTCATCCATCGGCCCACTGGAGCTTTTGTTGGAGTGAGGGCGCGAAACTTCCACAGCACTCCTCGGTGGGTCAGCCAGGGGTGATAGCTCCCCCATCATTGCTCCCTTCACACCTACTGCACTAGCACTGCAGAGCTTCCCCTCACTCAACGTCTCCTCAACCTCATTGGGACCAGGAGCCACCATACCAGCTACGTTCTCACTTAGCTGCTGAGCGTAGCCGGTCTCCTCAACCACTGTATCGTCCTGCTCGCCACTGTTGCACTGTGTGAGCCTCCGATCACCATGTGCCATTGCAACGTCATCCGCCTTCTCCTCGCCGGACTTCTGCGGAAAATTAATTGGCCCCACTCCTACAATGGAGATGCAATCATCATGCTCAGTGTGTGAGCTGGTATGGGACTCAACTGAGTTGACCAGGTGATCCTCATACACAAGGATTGGATGAAGTGAGCCCTTACACTCCAGATTGATTGTCGAAGAGATGAACCCCATGCAGGATGTCACCACTTTAATCCTGGTAGAGGAGAATGACTTAGGTTGATTAACATCACCCTCTAAGCTAAGAACTGGCCCCCACAAGCTGCCAATGTTGTTTAGTGTGCTTCTATTCCAGAGGTTAAGGCGTATGCCAAAACATCTTAACCACACGCATCTCTCCTGCTGGATTTGAAGACCTGGCTGCCATTCTAAGACAAAATGGCTCCAGTCCTTGAACCATACTTTCATATTGTGGACGTTAGATTGCATCTCCTCTTGGGAATCAAAGGTAACTACTACATCGCGACCACTTCCCTTTCTAACCACGACCTGCGATGTCCCCTTCTCCTCGAGGGCCTCTCTGATACTATTTACAGTGTAATCCATTTTTAGTCTGATTATAACACTGTCGTATAGCCATCCGTGGCCATCTTCGTTTGCTTTGACGGTCGTACAAGCTTCCCCATTGAGTTTTCCGCCTTTTAGTACCTCTGCGAATGTTCTAGAGCCAACAAATGGCGTTTGACCCTTCGTTGTGGTTGTTTCGATAGCACCTCTGTTGTTCTGAACCCGCCTCTGGCTTTGTACAACTCTGTTATTCCTATCGTAAGAAGCCATATTGACTGCTAGCACCTTATCATCCACCAAGAGGCCATTTGCTTTCTGAATAGCAACGTCTGATGCAACAGGACAGCCAAATCTCACAAAACCAAATCGGGAGTTTGACACTCTCCTCCTTTTGAAAGGGATGAAAACATCGCTCACAATGCCGAACTTGGAGAACAGTTTGAACAGGGATTTAGCATCCATGGAACAAGGGAGGTTGTCCACGAATATTGTGTGGAGGCCGCGTCTAACTTCCTTACCCCATGCTCCACCTCTTCGCCGTTGCTTCACCACAGGGATCCATCCTCCTTTACCGTTGGAAGGTCGCAAGTTGCTTGCTCTCCCGCTCTCTCTCATGCTCAACTCCAAGAGTTATATAGTTATAACTTATGTGATATTTGATTATAATTATTATTATTTTTAAATTATGACTCCCATAAAATTGAGTTACCACATATGTGACAATCAAACCTACAATTATCATAATTTGCATGTGTACCGTAACCCTAGTGAAAGACAAACAATGTTCACTTGCTTTCATTTACAGTATTTTATTAACCAGTAATATCATCACATGAAATGGTGTGACCATTATCCTCAATAAATGAAGCTACACTTGCAAACTTCCTATATCATATTTAATTTATTTCTCATTTGATACAACTATATTTTTAAATATAATTAGAATTCAGGTGAAACTCATTAAATCAAGGAATTATCTTATATTGGTTATGTGCCCAACAAATACTAAAGAACAAATAGAAAAGAATTAAATGAATACATAATCCTCAAAACAAAGAAATAGTTGACAAATTTTAAAATCAACAATCATTGAGTCTTTTTTTTTTTTGATCCTCACAACTTCCTTTAGATCTTAATCATTGATGGTGTGGGTTCACACATACATAAGTGAATTTCACACATACATGAGTGGTCCTGCACATACATTAATAGTTAAGATTCAAAAGGATTATAGGAATCCCCAAAAAAAGAGTCGCAAGCATTTTTCTTTTAAAATATAATTGGACCGGCAGACCTAGTAGATAATTTATGCATTACATCATTAGTTATACCCTTGAAGATGGGCAGCATCATTTCTGGTTGGGATATTCAATTGGATGATTCAATTTGATTTATTGTGAGCATTCAGAGAATTTTACAAAATGAATTATTTAAATTATTGAAATAAAATTTATAATAAATGTTATAAGTCTACACATGAGATTCAAATATAAATTTAAACTCAAAAAAAATGAAATCCATAAGGTAAATAACATATAAAAATATGATAAATGTGGCGTTATTAATCCTCAACATTTATTCCACGTCTACATGCCAATTGGCAAATGGTGTGCGCTTCTGAGTTTTGGAATCAAAAAAGTCGTACCAACGTGTTTTATAATGTTTCCCTCGTGGCGTTGACCACCGAATCATCAAAAAGAAAAGTATGACTGGTAAAATTAAAAATTAAAAACAAAAAAACAAAACAAAACTTAGTTTGCTTTCTAGAATTGTCATAGTTCTCTCTTTCTTTTCCATTCAAACCCCAAGAATAAATAAGCCGCTATCTCTTACCATATATCTTAAAAAATTCCTCTCTCTCTCTCTCTCTCACTGTTTATAGTTGTGTTGTATCATAGTCTCATTTTTTATGTACACCTCCATTCTATATGCTAGACATGGAAGAAATTGAAGTACCTCAATATTTCATATGCCCAATCTCTCTCCAAATCATGAAAGACCCTGTTACAACTGTCTCCGGCATCACGTATGATCGGGAGAGCATTGAGCAATGGCTGTTAATGGCCAAGGACACTATTACGTGTCCTGTGACCAAACAACCATTGTCCAGTGACTCTGGTTTGACACCAAACCACATGCTACGACGCCTAATCCAGGGATGGTGTGTCATGAATGCCAAAAATGGAGTCGATCGCATCCCCACTCCAAAATCGCCTCTCAACAAGTCCCACATCTTCAAACACATCCGAAATCTCAACATTCCGGAATTGCATTTCAAAGCATTGAAGAAAATGGAAGAGCTGGCCGAGAACGAGAAGAACAGGGCGTGTATGGCCGAGGCAGGAGCGATTAAAGCCATGGTTTTGTTCGTCACGAGATGTTTCAAAGAGGGAAAAACAAGCGGTCTTGAAGAGGCCTTGAAAATACTGCATCTTATTTGGACACCGACAACGGAAAATAAACACCTTCTGAATGAGAATTTCGATCTGATCGACTCTATATTATTGGTTCTGAAATACGATATGGAAAACCATGTTGCAGTGAAGACCAGTGCAATGTTGGTATTGAAAATCATCATCGAAGTTGTGAGTTCAAGTCTTATAGAGCGATTAAAGCCCCACTTTTTTATTGAAATAGTTAACGTCTTAAGAGTTCAAATCTCTCCACAGGCTACAAAAGCTGCCTTGAATGTGTTAATAGAGGTGTGTCCATGGGGAAGAAACCGATCCAAGATAGTCGAAACCGGTGCAGTGTTCGAGCTCATTGAACTCGAACTCAACAAACCCGAAAAACATGTTTCCGAGCTCATTTTTTGCCTCTTGGCTCACTTGTGTTCGTGCGCCGATGGGAGAGAGAAGCTTTTGAAGCATGCTGGTGGTGTAGCTATGTTGGCGAAGAGGATCTTGAGGGTGTCTCCAGGGACAGATGATCGAGCCATTCACGTGCTTTCGTTGATATCGAAATTCTCTGCAACAAATGATGTTCTTATGGAGATGTTGAGAGTTGGAGCTGTATCAAAGCTTTGCATGGTGCTTCAAGCTGACTCTCCAAAGTACTTGAAGAACAAAGCAAGAGAGGTGCTTAGGTTGCATGCTAGGGTTTGGAACAACTCTCCTTGTATTGCTGTTTATCTCTTGACAAAAGATCCTAGGTAACATTTTTAAGCTTTTTACAAAATCGTTTAAGATTAGGTTGTGTTTGAATCTATGAATTCAGGGAATTTGTAAAGATAAGAAAAGCGAAAAGAAAAGTTAAACAAATTTTCCTCTTTTGTTTTGTTTTTTTTGTTTTGTTTTTTTCTTCATTTTTCTGTTCAAATCATTGATTCAAACACAATTTTAGTGGTATGATAAAATTTTTGGTTTTTGTTCTTAGACATATGATTGTAAGAAGATGAAATATATCTCTTCATAATCGGATTGTAAATTGTGTTAAAAAAAAAAAAAAACTATGAAGCTTTTCTCTCCCTTTTTTGTTTTTGTTTTTGTCTAAGCTATCACAATGCTGTCACAACTCAAAAAAAAAAAAAAAAAAAAAAAAAAAAAAAAAAAAAAAAAAAAAAAAACCTTATTTCAAAAGGAAATGATAATCATACAAATGTCATATACAAAAATTTCATAAAAAAATGATGAATGATGTAGTATTGGCAATTTGTAATTATGAATTAAAATGCTTGACTCTTTTATTCCTAAAAAATAAATATGAATAGTTATATCATTGTATATATATATATATATATTGTGAGTATGATATTACTATCCCAAATAATTGGGGTTGGAACTATGAATTCTAATTTTCTATTGCATTATGTACTGTACATGCTATACAAACATAATTGAGTAATTATAAAAAATAAAAAAAAAAATATATTATGATTTCAAATTAAAGATTCAACAAGGGGCTCATTTAATTGTCACATAATTTCTAATAGATTTTTTTTAGGGCAAGTTACACCGATGGTTCCTATATTTTACCTTTTGTGTTATTTTGATCCATACACTTTCAATTAACTCAATTTTGACCCTTAATTTTAGATTTTGTTTCAATTGGTTTAATTAATAATATCATTAAGTGTTTTTAAAAGAAAATTATTACTAAATTGATTGAGAGGTTAACTAACTGAGTAAAGTAAGTTTATAATTTTACTCTTAAAAATATGACACGTGACATTTACGTGCATATTTTTTATAAAAAAAAGTAAAAAATACTAAGAGTTGTAATCAATTAAATCAAATTGAGATAAAATCATAAATTCAGGATCAAAATCTAATCAATTAAAAATACAAGGAGTAAAATGATAGAAGGGATAAAGTAGATAGACTACTATCATAATTTGTCTTTCTTTTTATTTTTATTTTTTTATTACATTTTGTTTGTAAATAATTTTCTAATATAACGATATACAAAGTCCTCATACAAATGAAAGGGTCTATTTGTTTATCGTTCCTTGAAAATTAAAAATACTAATCACTTTGATTCATTATTACAAAATTAATACTGTTACATTATTCTCCATGAATTTTATAATTAAAGCTTTGCAAATGAAATTTCATTACAAAAGATTTCACTATAATAGTGTGACAATAATATTTTAAAATAATAATTCATTATAATAGATATTTTAATTTGAGATGAATAAAAACAAATTTTTTTCATTTCTAGTTGTACATAATTAGTCCATTTTTTTCTGCTTTAACTATAGATTTATTGATCAAGACATCACTGCTAGCATAAAAATATTGAAAGTTCTAGAGGGTCCTGCAAACCTATTAGACCTAAAAGTTCTCTATTTCCAAATAAGGTTTTTGAAAAAATTTCAAAAAATAAACAAACGCTAATTTTGTGGAAAATAAAAAATAAAAACCACGCATCATATTGGTGATTGATCACTAAGACTATTTTCTTGATCAACCAGTTTGGGTTGCTGTGAGTCCAGTCAATTTATTTTAAACTAATCAAACACATTATTTACATAAAAAAATTAAATTGATTGATAGTGACATAATTGGTTTATATGGGTATTGAATTTTGACCTCACAATTAAATTAGATCTCTTAACCAAGATCTAAGGAACTTAGCCGTAAAGCACATGAAATGATAGATTAAGCCCAACAATGCTAGGTGGCCCAAACTTTCTTTGGGTCGAATGGCTCGAAACACCCAAAACGACGTCGTTTTGGGTGTAAAACGACATCGTTTGACACATTTGAGCAATTCGAGCCACACAAATTTGGGTCACAAAGCATTTTTTGATTAAGCCCAACACTTGTATACAAGAAGACCTTAAACACCACGGTGGTTCGTACACCCGGGACATTCCGACAATCAAGCCAGTTGACTTATCAAAGATAACAACTCAAGTGAACAATGCACAAGCAAAAAGTATACTTTAAATCCACGGAGGTGCCTTACGTTTATAGTCAGTAGTACCCTCGCCCTCTAGAAGTATCACTTTATAGGACTTGATCCTTCATGGATAATCTCTATTTCGGACTCCTTTAGTCCAGATTAGGACGAACTCTCCTAAGAGTAACATCTTTATCCAAATAGAGAGTCTCAAACTATTTAGAACTCTTATCCTCTATCCGAATATCTCGGATTTCGATTTGGTCGCACCATATCGCGGCATCTTGGCTCATTCACGTGACACCTCGGCAACCATCTCAGTCAAATGAACAACCCAAAAAATATGTCTCCACAATTTATATTTGTGTAAAAAAAATTAATGCTCTATTCTTGAAATTATATATGTGGCCCATTTTATTTATGAGAAATTTGATCTAATCAGGTAGTTGTTATTGTTGATTGTCAATTAATTTGATTTTTTATAAGAACAATTTATTTGGAAAACTTACACGTTAAATGGTTTAAATCTCAAGATAAGCACAAAGCAACCATGAAAATTGGAAACGAAGCCTCTTCAGAGCATGTTACAATACGAACGGTCAAATTTGGGCTCATGGGTTAATTATAGGTTCCATTTTAATGATTTAATTTATTTAATTTTTTGATCTCCCTATGTAGATTATTTAAAAAATTAGATTAATTTGATAATTGTATCCACTTAATTTAATTACATTTGTCTTCAGTAAAATAAATAGTAAATTTTTAAAATTATAGGAATTTATTTTTTTAAATAAATGTGATAAAATTAAATAATTATTGAACTATATTTTTTTTATTTTTTGTTTTGATGATTTAGACACTAAAACATCAAAAATTGTATGATCAAAATGGGTTATGAGCTGGAACTAGACCGAATATGTAGATTGAACACAAGCCAAGTCTACATTGTTAAAATCAGAATTTTAAGTGGGATTGTTGAAAGGAACTCATGAATCAGATTGTAGAAATTGATTAAGAATTGTAAGATTTTACTTTCAGTATAAATCAAATGAAAAATTATCTAATGCTAATCTTAGTCACATAATTTTAAAACAAGTAAAGAAAATTGATAAATTTAATATAAAGCATATATTCAATGTTAACATATAATGCAGAAAACGTTTTTTTTGTTAGCTCCAAGCTCCTCTTTATTGATGTTCTGTATCTTTTTTGGTTACTTTCATCAATAAAGATTTTCTTTGCCGATCAAAAAAAAAAAAAAATGCAAAAGACGTTTGAAAAATAAATTTATAGTCAAATTTTTTTAAAGTGTTATACCAATTTTCCTTTTAGTAAGTGTAAAGATATCGAAATTAATAAGAAAAAAAAATGTTTATTAAGTGTTATATAAATTAAAGGGTAACTTACACCCACCTCCCTTAAAATTTGAAAACAATTACAGGCAGTCTCATACTTTTACATAATTACACTAATATCTATGTTAATATGGTTAAAGAGACTGAAACTAAACTTTAAGAGGTTGATTAAGCGGTAAAGACTTGAGAATAAAATTCAAGATCTCCAATTCGAGTCTCTCCAAGAGGCCACTAGAAATTTGTCAGGTCGTTAACTTCAATTGAGATTAATCGAGGTGTGCACAAGTTGGCTCAGACACTCAGTTATAAAAAATAAAAATAAAAAAAAAGACTGAAACTAATGCCAATGGTATGTTGACATTGAAATAAATAAAGATAAATATACAATTTACTAGAAAATAAATGGTAATATTAATTTTTCATTCATACGATTAATAAATTATTGATGAAAAATAGCTTCAGTTTTATGTTAATTAAAACTTTGAGAGAAGTTAGTGTAATTATGTCAAAATTGTAGGATTAATTATATTTTTTCAAATTACATGGGAGGTGAATGTAATTTACCCTAAATTAAAACTTAAAGTTCAATGTAATTACAGAAAACGTGTGGAACATTATTTTCTCTAAACCTTGAGAAGGTCAGTGTAATTTATCATATTTTTTAGGGAGAATTACTTGTCAGGGAAAAGGTTTTTACAAATCAGCAAAAAAAATATAGCATTTTAATTATTACAGTGTAAACTTTTTCATGATTTTGTATTTTTTTTTTAGCACCGGTGTTATTTTCCCTATTTTTTATTGTCTTTTGTCTTTTTTAATAACGTTTGCTTTTACTTTCCATTATAAACCTTCTGAGGTGATAGACTAATTATCTTATTAGGGGTAAATATTTGCGTACTATAGGTATGTTATATCATTTATGAGTTTGATTATTATAAACCGTATAACTCTGTGGAAGTTATAGCTATATAATAAAATAAATAAAAAAATTGGGTTATAACCAAACACCACTGAGATTTAACCAAATAATTTTTGAATTATAACCAAAATAATTTTATAACCATTATCATAATGTCATAACTAACAATATAATAATTCATAATTAAAAACACAATTATCATAACTAAATGGACATATACACATCCCAAACGGGGTGTGTATCATAAAATTTTCCTCTTATTAAGCTATAAGAGTGTACACACACACACACATATATATATATATATATATATATATATAAATGTGATAAAATTAAATAATTATTGAACTATATTTTTTTTATTTTTTGTTTTGATGATTTAGACACTAAAACATCAAAAATTGTATGACCAAAATGGGTTATGAGCTGGAACTAGACCGAATATGTAGATTGAACACAAGGCAAGTCTACATTGTTAAAATCAGAATTTTAAGTGGGATTGTTGAAAGGAACTCATGAATTAGATTGTAGAAATTGATTAAGAATTGTAAGATTTTACTTTCAGTATAAATCAAATGAAAAATTATCTAATGATAATCTTAGTCACATAATTTTAAAACGAGTAAAGAAAATTGATAAATTTAATATAATGCATATATTCAATGTTAATATATAATGCAGAAGACGTTTTTTTGTTAGCTCCAAGCTCCTCTTTATTGATGTTCTGTATCTTTTTTGGTTACTTTCATCAATAAAGATTTTCTCTGCCGATCCAAAAAAAAAAAATGCAAAAGACGTTTGAAAAATAAATTTATAGTCAAATTTTTTTAAAGTGTTATACCAATTTTCCTTTTAGTAAGGGTAAAGATATCGAAATTAATAAGAAAAAAAAAAGTTTATTAAGTGTTATGTAAATTAAAGGGTAAATTACACCCACCTCCCATAAAATTTGAAAACAATTACAGGCAGTCTCATACTTTTACATAATTACACTAATATCTATGTTAATATGGTTGAAGAGACTGAAACTAAACTTTAAGAGGTTGATTAAGCGGTAAAGACTTGAGAATAAAATTCAAGATCTCCAATTCGAGTCTCTCCAAGGGGCCACTAGAAATTTGTCAGGTCGTTAACTTCAATTGAGATTAATCGAGGTGTGCACAAGTTGGCTCAGACACTCAGTTATAAAAAATAAAAATAAAAAAAAAGACTGAAACTAATGCCAATGGTATGTTGACATTGAAATAAATAAAGATAAATATACAATTTACTAGAAAATAAATGGTAATATTAATTTTTCATTCATACGATTAATAAATTATTGACGAAAAATAGCTTCAGTATTTTGTCAATTAAAACTTTGAGAGAAGTTAGTGTAATTATGTTAAAATTGTAGGGTTAATTATATTTTTTTCAATTTACATGGGAGGTGAATGTAATTTACCCTAAATTAAAACTTAAAGTTCGATGTAATTACAGAAAACGTGTGGAACATTATTTTCTCTAAACCTTGAGAAGGTCAGTGTAATTTATCATATTTTTTAGGAAGAATTACTTGTCAGGGAAAAGGTTTTTACAAATCAGCAAAAAAAATATAGCATTTTAATTATTACAGTGTAAACTTTTTCATGATTTTGTATTTTTTTTTTAGCACCGGTGTTATTTTCCCTATTTTTTATTGTCTTTTGTCTTTTTTAATAACGTTTGCTTTTACTTTCCATTATAAACCTTCTGAGGTGATAGACTAATTATCTTATTAGGGGTAAATATTTGTGTACTATAGGTAAGTTATATCATTTATGAGTTTGATTATTATAAATCGTATAACTCAACATTGTGGAAGTTATAGCTATATAATAAAATAAATAAAAAAAATGAGTTATAACCAAACACCACTGAGATTTAACCAAATAATTTTTGAATCATAACCAAAATAATTTTATAACCATTATTATAATGTCATAACTAACAATATAATAATTCATAATTAAAAACATAATTATCATAACTAAATGGACATATACACATCCCAAACGGGATGTGTATCATAAAATTTTCCTCTTATTAAGCTATAAGAGTGTACACACACACACATATATATATATATATATAGAACGAGAGAGAGAAAGAGAGAGAAACTAGAAAATTACTTAAAATTTATAATTTATGGTCAAAATTAATTTATAGTTTGGTGTCACAACAACAAAATGAAATCTACACTTTACATTCGAATTTCTGAATATTTTTTTAGCTTTTTTTTTTTTTTTTTTTCCATACTTCATATATACACTTTCTGATATATGACATTGAATGGCATTGGAGGAGAAGAGTTTTTTGTTTCATAATAGGAGTAAGTTTTTTTTACATGAAACGGAGATAAAAATTGGACTTGTAAAAATTATAGAAAAGGAATGAAGTGTAACGACCCTTTTTGGTAAACAAAGGCAGCAAGTGGATAGGGGGACAAGGTGTTGGTGACCCATCAGTAATCATATCTATTTATTTTAGTCAATTTTGTAGCCTAGCTACATTAATTTGGTTCTACTTGCAACATGATTGTCATATAATTAATTCAATGATAATCAAGTTACACTTAAATGTCCTACAAATATGTTTTTTTATAAAAAAAAAAATTTATAAAATTTGATTAACAACAGTTCTGGCAATATGAATTAAGAAATTTAAATTAATTGTGCATTCTTTATAAAAGTGCAAGTACTCTTAAGGAACCTTTTTTTTATTATTATTATTTTAATATGGGTATAATGGACTTGTTTAAGTTAGAAGTTGGTAATTATAAGTAAAAACTAAAAGCATATCTTTTTCTGATTTTTAATAATTATTTATTTAAATTATTTCTATTTCATAAATTGTAAACAAAAGTTGTATTACATACTTTGATACAAATTATAAAAACTAAAAGATAGAATAGGTTAATTATTGTGCCTACAGTCGTAGTTCAAGTGGTATTGACTTAACATTAAAATCCAAGAACCTGATATTGTTATTAATCAAAATAAAAAATAAAACTTCATCTTTTCTGTTGCAAATATATATATATATATAATTAAAGTATATATACTCTCTCTCATAAGGAAACATTCTTTTAAAATTTGGCTATGAATAATGTTAAAAATTTATAAATTATATCTTTAAATTTATCCATAGTGATGTAACAAGAGAATCATTAAAAGCTGAAACAAAACAGTTTAAAAGTGGTAGCATGAAATTTTTAATTTCATTTCATTTCATAAAAAAACACAAATAATTAATTTGAATTTTGAACAGCTTATGGCCTGTCACTTTCCATGACTTTGATTTTGTTGTTGACCAGCATTTTTAATCCACCTTGGACTACCAGGTAACCCACTAGATGAGTTGTTAGGGGTTTGGCTTATGTGCCCATGATAAAATTAAGTAATATTAGGATGAAAAATATTATATAAATTAATAAATTTATCTTTTTTAAGAAATTATTAACTAATGTGCTGTGTAATAATGAAATTTGAGAAATTAAAACAAAACTTGCTTTAATGATATGATAAGTGATAAGTGCCATGTTAGTAAGAAAAAAAAAATTATAGGGTTATAATTACAAAAAAATTCAGAGTTTGGCTTGTTTTTTATTTAAATCATAGAGTTTCGATTTTGGTATATTAAACCCTGGATTTTATTCTGTGTTTCAATGTGAACCTTCCATCAGTCTCTATCCATCTCCGTCTCACTTCATCTTTTTCCTTATTTTAGATTCAAACCCACATATTCAAACATTTCTATCTCCCTCGTCGTAATTCCATTTCGCCTCATTTTCGCGTCGTTTGATTCACCTTGTGGCCTAATTTTCATTTCACTCCTCATACGCTTTGTTCTACCTTTTTTTATGTGTTATCGGAACTCTGAAAGTTGGCCAAATTTTTCACTTTAAACAAAATTTTCAAATTCAAACCCACATGTTTAAGCCCTTGTATCTCCCTCGTCGTAACTCCGACTTGCCTCATTTTTGTGTTGTTCGATCTATCTCATGGCATAGTTTGCATTCTACCCCTCATACGCCTTATTCCATCTTTTTTTTGCATGCCGTCGGAGCTTAGAAAACTGGCCAAAATATTTTTCCTCTCTTCGGAAAAAAATTTCATATTCAAACCCATATGTTCAGTCCCTTGTATCTCCCTCGTCATAACTTCATTTCGCCTCATTTTTACGTCATGGGATTCATCTCATGGCCTAGTTTTCATTAGACTCCTCGTGTTCCTTGTTTCACCTCTTTTTGCTTGCCAGTGGAGCTTCGAAAGTTGGCCAAATTTTTTTTCTCTCTTTGGACAAAATTTTCATATTGAAACGTACATGTTCAAGTCCTTGTATCTCCCTTGCCATAACTCCGTTTCCCCTCATTTTTACGTCATTGGATTCACCTCAAAACCTAGTTTTCATTCCACCACTCATATACCTTGTTCCAACTCTTTTTGCATGCCGTCAGAGCTTTGAAAATTGGCCAAAAATAAGATATTTCTCTATTCTTTTTTTTTTTTCCTCCTCTTAGTTTGTTGTTATTGTTGCTGCTGCTGCTGCTTCATCATCATCATTATCTGCAAAATGAGGTAGTGGTGGTAATGGTTGCGGTGCCATCGAGTGGCGATAGGTATTCAACCAGCTATAAAAATCACAAACCAATGGGTCGGTGAGCACGTCAAGGCACCTTGGTTTCCAATCAATCATCGCCCATTGCATCTCCGCTGCCAAGAATATTGTCGTGATAGCAACACACACACACAAAAAAAAGAAAAAAAGAAAAGAGATATTTTATTGTTAGCCAACATTCTGAGCTCCAATGGCATGCAAAAAATAAGTGGAATAAGGCGTATGAAGGGTGAAATAAAAACTAAATCTTCATTTGGCAACCTTCATTTTTAGCCAAAAATTCGTTATAAGTTGTCACACCATTTTCTCTACTTTTCTGCACATTTTTTCATAAAAAGTTAAAAAGTTACTAATTAATAGGTAAAACATTGGAAGCAAAAGCCTTAGCAACCCAATGGTTTGCTTTGTTGTTTGTTCTTGCAGTCCATGAAAACAAGATGTGAGATAAAGTAGTAAGGTCTCGGATATCCATGATGGCAACAGAACAACCCCAAGGGGGTACTGTCTTTAAAACACACGAGTGGATAACCAAACTAAATCTTCATTTGGCAACCTTCATTTTTAGCCAAAAATTCGTTATAAGCTGTCACACCACTTTCTCTACTTTTCTGTACATTTTTTCGTAAAAAACCAAAAAGTTACTAATTAATAGGTAAAACATTGGAAGCAAAAGCCTTAGCAACCCAATGGTTTGCTTTGTTGTTTGTTCTTGCAGTCCATGAAAACAAGATGTGAGATAAAGTAGCAAGGTCTCGGATATCCATGATGGCAACAGAACAACCCCAAGGGGGTACTGTCTTTAAAACACACGAGTGGATAACCAATTTATTATCACTCTCCACTTCAACATTCACAAGGTTGTGAGCTTAGGCCATCAAACAAGCCATCCGCACTACAAGGGCTTCGGCCTGTTGCGCAGATGAAGCTACAAAGAACTTAGCTAAGCCATCATGAAGATGTCCATGGCTATTATGCAATATCACAGCAATGGAGGCTTGAGAAGTCTTTCGGCATTATGCCGCATCACAATTAAACTTAAGCTTACCAGGGGAAGTAGGTTTCCACCAAGATGGAAGAGTTTGAGTAATTGTAGCAAAGGGTGCTGAAGTGTGGTAAAATCTGATAAGAAGCTTATTCTACTCATTCCATGCATGCTCAGCCCGACGACAGGTGGCAAAAGGATCCATCGATGTATAACTAAAAGTGAACTTATTGCAACACGTCCATATGTACCACCCAACGGAGGCCACCTTATTGAGAAAACATTTAGCTTCTTTCTTGAGGAGGCTAGGATCAAGCTAACTGTTCGTCTAATTAGCAACATTGGAGATGGATTCTCGATCTATCCTTAAATTCAACGTACTTCCAAACCAAACAACTTTAGTCCATGGGCAATCAACCAACATACGTTCGAGAGACTTGTCATCATTCTTATAGATAGGACATTCAGTTGAGGGAGCACATTTACGCTTGAACAAATCTAGATTTCTAGAAAAAGAGTTATGGCACACCCTCTACCAGAAATGGCGGATTTTTGAAGGGACGTCTAGTGCCCAAATAGATTTACATGAATTATCCCTCAAAATAGAAAATGATGATAGTTTGCTAGAGTGATGATTAGAGTCCATAGATTTTTCCAAACCATAACTTGATTTAATCGAATAAGTACCTGAAAAGGTTGGATGCCAAATAAGGAGATCTTCCCTCTTACCCACCACTATTGGAATGGAAAGAATTAATACAATCTCAGTTTGAGACAAATAATTTACCACAGGGTCAAGCTTCTACACTTTATGAACAAGTCAATAACATCTGCAACGTTCTGAACTTGGCAGTTTGGGGGTTTGACTGAAGAGATTTCGAAACCCTTAATGGAATGAAGCTAACCATCCTTCCAAAAGTGGGTGTTATTCCCATTTTGATGCCACCGAAGTCCTTTCTGGAGGAGATCCCAGCCATTAATAATACTGGACCAGGCCCAAGATCAATCTGTCCCTTTTGTGGCACTGAAGAAACTAGATTTAGGAAGGTAAAGACTCTTATACATCTTAGCCCAGAAAGATGATGGATTCATGATAAGCCTCTACCCTTACTTGGCCAGGAAAGCATGATTGAAAGCTCTAAAATCTCTGAAGTCCATACCCCTTGTGACTTAGGAGTGGTTAAAGTCTTTTAACTAGCCCAATGGATACCTCTGCTTTCAAGGTCTCATTTCCATTCCTCATATACGAGTTGAGCTTGTCACATAGGCACTAGGGAAGTTCAAAGCACTCAATAGCGTATGAAGGGATTGCTTGGACCATAGCCTTGATTAGTGTTTCCTTTTTCTTGATTGGGACAAGAGTATAAGCTTCCATCCTACAATTTTGAAAGAGCTCTTTCAATCAAGAAGAAATATCTATCAGCTTTCGAGCAACCCCAAGAAGAAGGTAAACCCAAATATTTGAGCCTAGGATTGGCTTGTAAACACCTAGTGTAAAATAAATAGAATTTCGCAAGGTCATAGAAGCATTGGCCGAAAACAGTACCCCAGACATATCATAATTCAACACTTATCCAGAAACTTGGCTTTAAGCCAAAAGGATTTCCTACATACACTGGCAATTGAATTGAGTGGCCCAATATAAGAGAGTGGCATCATCTTCCAAAATTAAGTGTGAAAGTGTTGAGCAAGTTCTCCTCATCTATAGCCCTGAGATGCTTCCAGTCCCAATGCCATTAGAGATGAGCTTCGAAAGAGCCTCAGTCACAAGCAAAAACAAATAAGCGGAGAGGGGGTCTCCCTACCTCAAGCCATAAGCATAGACTAAGACCCTTACAGTGGTTACACATTCCATGATTAAGTGAACCCAGATAGAGTCAAAACCCTTTTTGAGAAGGGCGGCTTCTAACACTATAAAAAATTAAGGTTTTAGAAATCAAAATTTAAGGACAATATTATTTTTTAAGGACCAAATATTTTTGTCGTGAAAAATGTCATTATTATATTTTTAGCAACAAAAATTAGACATTAGTGATGAATTATTATACTTTTGGGACCAATTTTTTTGTCTCAAAAAATAAACCATTTTGAGACCAAATTATTTTGTCCCTAAAAGTCTATTTATTAGTGACATTTTCAAAATTTTGTCGCTAAAAGCCTTGTTTTTGACTTTCGAGATGACCTTTTAGCGACTATCCTCATGACGATAGAAATTGGTCCCTAAATGTCTTTTACAACAAAATTTTCACTTTTAGAGATTAAAACATTTAGTCTCTATAACTCTTATATATTGTAGTGTCAGAAGTCCCATTGGATACTGTCATAAGCCTTGTTGAATTCAAGCTTGAGGCAAGGTCCACCTTCTTCCCCCTCTTCGAAAAATGAAAAGCGTCATAAGCTATCAGGATACATTCTTGAATGAGTCGGCCAGGGACAGAAGTAGCCTAGTAAGGGGAGATAAGATGCTTCAAAAATTTCTTGAGTCAATTGGCCATCACCTTAGTAATGATCTTCATGAGAAAATTGCGCAAACTAATTGGACGGTATTGAGTCAACTTCTCAGGGGCGGCCACTTTAGGAATTAGGATAATGTTCGTCTGAAAAAAACTGCGAACTACCTCACACACTACTGGGACAACCTTTGCCCAACGCTTCTAATAAAAAAATCTTAGAGAAGCCATCTGGGCGAGGGGCATTGGAATCCGGATCCTCCGTCGCACTCCCCTGGGCCCATTCCTGTCGCCCTCCAAAACGACGTCGTTTTGGAGGTGTTTTTTTTTATATTTCTTTTCTTCTTTCTTTCTTTCTTTCTTTCTTTCTGTTGATGTGTTCGGAAACTCTTGCTTTGCTAACACACTCTCTTTGTTTTTGTTTTCAGAGAGTATTCCAATGTAGTAAGCCCTTTTGCGACCTTCCATTGCATGGCTTGATGGAAAAACCTTGAAGCAGATTGGGCAATCGTAGCCCTTGTTCTTCAAGGTTTGGATTTGCTCAACTGAATTCTCATTGCAGCATTCAATCTTGGAATTTGCTTCGGTATTCTTTTATTCATCGCCCTTGTGAAACATGTCAATGGAAAGTCCCAATTCAAACTTCTTTTCATTTTTGCTTATAAACCCAGAATCCAAATCACCAAATTCAGATTCATTCTTTTCAAACAAAGAATTCCCAGAACATGATAAACAAGAATCCAATTTCTTTCTCGGTTTCTTGATCTTCCGAGTGTCATCATCATCCTCACTTTGATGCAATGCTTTAGCTTCAAACAGTACAGCAAAATTCTTGGAGGCCTCCATGACCGAATCAAACTTAACCCGGTTTCTCACATCCCGAGACAACATCATCAAACACATAGCAGCCTCTTCTACTTTATCAATCTCATAAACATATAAGGAGATTCGGCGGAGGCGATATGGGGGATAGTGAGATGAGGGGATTCGGATGCCCATAGAGATGTTGAGGTGAGGGGATTCAGAGATGGTGACGGCGGCGATGGATTTCATGGGTTAGACGGGCATGGTGGTGCCGAAGAGGAGGCCAGTGGAGAAGTTGTAAAGAGAGGTGAAGATGAGAGTGGTGAGGTCACCGACGGAGCCCCCGAGTTCAGACCAGATCGTGGTTTTGAGGCGGAGGTTGGTGGCGCATAAGAGAGTGGTTTGGGTGGAGGTGGTGGCGCCACCATGGAAGAGTGCGACGGAGAGAGTTATCAGTAAGAAAGAGAGAGAGAGAGAGAGAGAGAGAGAGAGAGAGAGATTAGTAAAAAAGAAAGAAGAAGAAGAAGAAAAAAGAAAAAAAAAAAAAATCCTCCAAAACGACGTCGTTTTGGAAGGCGACAGGAGTGCACTGCAGGGGAGTGCGACGGAGGATCCAGATTCAAGGGCATTAAGGGCCTCTAGTTGAAAAGTGGCAGCCTTGATTTCAGCTATACTCATAGGGTGAGTAAGAATTAATTCATTTGCAGAGTTTGAGTAAAAACGAACTATTGCTTATTTTCAAAATTGGACTTTTCTTAAGTGTGCAACTTACACCTTACACTTACGCTTTTCTGTTTGCTGTCCTGTTTTATGTTTACACCTTTCACTTACACCTTTTGTGTTGGTTGCACACCATAACAGCACCCTTCAAAATTTTCATTTTAAAGATTGGTCAAATTTGTTCATCCCAAAAAACTAAATAAATAAATAAAAATTAAAAAATAAATATCATTGATGAGATAAAGAACATTTTGTAGAAAACGAGGTATGAATGGAAAAGCAGGTTTTGTTGCAATTTGAAGCATATGATTTAGGTTAAATTTTATTTTGTAATCTTACACTTTTTATCTAATTTTACTTTTCTTCATGACCTTTTAATTATCTCAATCAACTCTTCAAATTTTGAGTTAAGTTGCAATTAGATCCATTTATATTATGTCATTTCACAAATTAATAGAGAGCAACCACGTGATTTTAGTCACACTTAGCATTTTTGTACTTTTATTAAGAACATAGTTTAGTCCTTAACACCCCTTACTTTTATTGAAATTTCAATTTAATCCCTCAACTCTAGTCCCTCCATCAATTTTCAAAACGATATTATATGATTGGACCCAACTATAACCTGACTCAAAGTCTAAAGAGTTTACTTGAATAATTAAAAAATCAAAAATAAAGTGAAATTAGGTATAAAGTACAAAAGTGATGTTAGGTTTTTGTAATTGGCAAGCCCGTTAAAATTAGGTAGTGACAACCCTCACCACTGATTAGTGCTAATCTATGATTAAGCATGTTAACTGACTGATTGACTGAAATTCTGAACTGCTTGATTTAGTGTATTAGTTTAAATGCATTTTTATCTGTTGACCGTTAAATGATCTGTTCATGTTTTATGTTTTAAACTGCAAATTGAAGGCCTTATCGGCGGCTGAATCTGAAATTAATTAATGCTTTGTGTTAATTAGAATTAATGTGATTTTATGGTAAATTTAGTTGAAATTTGATTTGGTACGATTAAATTAGATTAAATGAAGTTAAAATGTATCAACTTGAGTTATTTACCAAAATGCCACTTAGTGGGTTTTTTTGAGCCTTTTATTTGATTTTTACATGTTAGCTTTATCATCAAATTTCCTCAGCCATTTGAGAGCCTAACCGACTAAAGAGAGAGAGATAGGAGTTAGATTGATTTTAACCAAAATTTGGCTTGGAGGCTTAGGAGATTGAAGGATTCCTTGCATATTGAGCTTCTACATTTGAAATTGGAGACTTAAGGTAGAGAATTTACCTTTTTGTTCATATTTTGGGTTGGTTCTTGCATTGTTTAGAGGATTGTTGGAGTTTAGAGCCAAGTTATGGCTTAAATTGTTGAATTGAAGCTTGAATCGTTCATGCATGTACATATTTTTGCATTTTGAAGTTGATTTTCATGAAAACTTGCATACATGTTTACATTCTTGTTCTAGTCCATGAGTTCATCATGCTTTTGAGTTTAATTTTTCTTTGGATCATGTTTTTGAGGCATTAGAATTCACTAGAATTCATGCATGTCATATGTTCTTCATGTTCATGAAAACTTCTTTGAAATTGTGTTTAATTGAACTACCTTTGGGTTTTGATTTCTCAAATTGATCTTTTAAACATGTCATATTATGAGTTTTGAAGTGTTTTCCAGAAAATTAGCCCAAAAGGATCGAATTTGATGCTTTAAATGTTGATTTTGAGCTTGGAGGTTCAATTTGGAAATTCTAGAATTTGGACCCACGCTCGAGCGAGGAACTCCACGCTCGAGCGTACGCTTTGTGTGCATGCAGTCCGCTCGAGCGAGGAAAGTGACGCTCGAGCGTGAAATGTGTGTATCCAGTACTTTACATGTGTTTACAGTCCGCTCGAGCGAGGGAATGCACTCTCGAGCGAGGACTTGTGTCTCACGCTTTAGCGGGGGTCGAGCGCCCGTCGAGCGTGAATTTCACCCATCCAGTACTTTTGCAGTCCGCTCAAGCGAGGAAAGTCACGCTCGAGCGGAGCTCCTTCGTCTGCATGTCCGCGCGAGCGTAGAAAACCACGCTCAAGCGAGACCCCTGTTTTTTGAAAATTTTGAAAAGTGTTTTTACATGTATCTTTGCATCCTTATTCCATCCTAGGTATTCTTAGGCCTAGTTTAAGGCATCTTAATGAGGATATTAATGTAGAACCACACCGAGGCAAATTAGGGATTAAGTTATTATTTTCCAACTGTGTAGCTTAGTGTGTGTTCGTTCTGTAACTGTGTAGGGTTGGCATCCGAGGACGCTCTAGCTGCTCATAGCCCAGTGCTCTGTGAGTAACAATGTTGTAAAGATATGTTCAATCATGAATATTTTCTGAATGAACAACTGTACTGCTTTCTGAAATGATATTTCTTACTGAATGAATGTTTGTCCTATTTGTGAACTGTATTCGTGACATCCATAGCAATTTACTGTTACTGTACTGTACTACTACTGTCACAGAGATTTCTGTCGGTTCCCATGTTTGGAACCACTACTGTTTACTGATATGATGGCCATCCACTAACTGTTCGGTCTGTTAAGACCTACTGTACTATTTTGCTATTGGATGTACCACATATGACTATTATAGTTTCTGAATGACTGTTATGGCATGAGATATGAGCCACAAACTGAATGACTAATATACTGATAAATGATTGTTTTCAATACTGAAAGGACATTCATTCTTAACCTCTTTACGCATATGTTATTCACTGGGCTTTAGCTCACTGTTCATATATATATGTAGGTGTACAGGCACCGGACCGTTGCTAGGAGCGTCAGGCTAAGCTTTTGTTTTGTCAAGCCAACCTTTGTGTCTCACTTCGAGGTTCCAGATCTGTTCAAGCTAAGGTTGCTTTTGGGGTGTCTCAGATTCACCCTATCTGTCTCTGTTATGTATAGACTGAATGATATTTGTACTGTACTTTTATGGTGGGGATTTGGTCCCTAATCTGAATGTCTGTAAATGATGTATGTATATATTATTTTTGTTCTGAATGTAAATATGTTATAAAAAGTCTTTTTGCATACAAACTGTCACAGCTCATTGGACATCTTTTAATTACTGTTTTGGCTTCCGCCAGCCCCTGTACTCTGTATCACTGTTTTACTGTTAAATAGGCCTTCGGTAATCTCGAATTACTGGCCGGTTACGGTGCTAAACCCATAGGGGTAGGTTTGGGTCGTGACAGAGTGGTAGCAGAGCGATATTAAACCACGAGTTATACCGCACACACGTGTCCAAATGAGCTATAGGATGTCCTAGAAAAGTAATTAGGACATTACATGAGCATGAAAAGAGTGTGTGGCCATGACATGAATATACGTGTTAATGTGTTTAAGTATGCAACTGCCTATGTTTATTATTGTCATAATTGCCTATAGTGAAATGGATAACGCAAGAACTGCTGATGAAACTGAATCATCTGACGCCAGAATGGCAAGATTAGAAAAAACAGTGGAACTGTTGACCGAAGCCTTAAGGCAACAGCAACAACAGAACCAACAGCCCCCACCTCCTCCGGTACAGCCGGAACAGAATGTGAATGATGACATCATTGCTCTAACACAGAAGTTCAGTAAGATGAAACCGCCATCATTTCAAGGAGGTCGTGAACCATTAAAGGCCGAAGCGTGGGTGCTAGAAACTGAAAAATTATTTGAAATGTTTCCGTGTTCTGAAGTACACAAAGTGCTACTGGCTACCTTTACCTTACAAGAAGAGGCCAGAAAGTGGTAGATGTTGGTCCGCGACACTAATACTGCTATGAATTGGGCTCAGTTTAAGGGAGCCTTCTTTAAGAAATACTTCCCACAGTGTATCAGAGACCGCAAGGTAACCGAGTTTGAACAGTTGAGACAAGGTACCATGTCCGTGGCTGAGTATGAGTCAAAGGTTACTGAACTCGCCAGATATGCACCGCACATGGTTGACACTGATTACAAAAAGGCCAGGAAGTTTGAAGGTAGCCTTAATGTAGAAATTCTTGGCAGAATCAACGTTTTGAAATTGCTGAAATACATTGATGTTCTTGATCGAGCAATAATGGCTGAGTCGAACATCAAAGCATTAAAACAGACTGAAACACCAGCGTCTGAATGGTGTGGTAAGAGACGGGGTTTTAAATTTAAGAAAGGCCGAAACAGTTCGTTGAAAAAAAAACAGAACACGGGGTCAACAAACAGTTCTAGTCAAGGAAACCGTTTTATACCGCCCTGCTCCGAATGTGGTAAGAATCATAAGGGGGTTTGTTATAAAATCTCTGGTGCTTGTTACAGGTGTGGCAAGGTGGGCCACCTAGTTAAAGATTGCCCTTCCACTTCCCAAGGCAATAGCAAAGCTGCACCTAGCGCAACAGCATCAACTGTCGCACCGAAACCTAATCCCAAAGCTACCGGAAAAGAGCCTATGAGGCAAGGCCGAGTGTTCGCACTCGTATCGGGAGACGTACAGAATACCGAGACCGTTGTGTCAGGTATACTCTCAATTTGTGCTCAAAATGCATATGTTCTGATTGATTCGGGGTCTACACATTCATATATATCGCATGCTTTTTCGCGAAAATTGAATAAACCATTGGAACCCATGAACTATCTGTTAGCTGTATCTTCACTTGTTGGGGGATCCATGACTTGTGCTTATATGTACCCTGCATGTGTGATTATTGTTGGAGATGCACATTTGTATATTGATTTACTTCCATTGAATATTGATCATTTTGATGTGATATTGAGAATGGACTGGTTAACAAAATATCATGCTACCATAGACTGTATAACAAAACAAGTTATTTTTCGTCCACATGGATTGCCTGAATTTGTGTTTAGTGGAATTGGTATAGTACCTCTTTCATATCTGATTTCATCCATGAAAGCTTTAAAGCTGATTAAAAAGGGGTGTAAAGGGTATCTGTGTTGTGTATTGACTGTACCTACTGATGCTAAAACTGATGTGAATAGTATTCCTATAGTCAGAGAATTCTCAGATGTTTTTCTAGATGATTTGCCCAGGGATTTGATTGATAGGGAGATTGAGTTCACCATTGATGTGATTCCGGGTACACAGCCAGTATCTAAAGCTCCTTACAGAATGGCACCGACTGAATTGAAAGAATTGAAAGTTCAGCTACAAGAGTTGTTAGATAAGAAGTTCATCTGGCCCAGCACTTCGCCATGGGGCGCTCCAATTTTGTTTGTAAAGAAGAAAGATGACTCACTGAGACTTTGCATTGACTACCGTGAACTGAACAAGGTAACAGTGAAAAATAAATATCCATTGTCTCGTATTGATGATTTATTTGACCAGTTACAGGGTGCCCAAGTGTTCTCCAAAATTGACCTTAGATCTGGATATCACCAGTTGAAAGTCAAGACAGGGGACAACGAAAAGACTGTCTTTCGAACGAGGTACGGACATTACGTATTTCTTGTTATGCCTTTTGGAGTTAACAATGCACCTGCTGCATTTATGGACCTTATGAACAGAATTTTCCAACCATACCTTGATGAATTTATAGTTGTTTTCGTAGATGACATTTTGATTTATTCCAAAAGCATGGAAGAACATGAACATCATTTGAGAATTGCCCTACAGACCCTAAGATAACAGAAACTTTATGCAAAACTAACTAAATGTGAATTTTGGCTAGACAGTGTGATGTTTTTGGGACACGTGACCAGTAAGGATAGTATTACAGTTGACCCACAGAAAATTGAAGCAGTAGTGAACTGGCCTAAACCTATAAATGTTACCGAAGTCTGATGTTTTCTAGGCTTAGCCGGGTATTGCAGAAGGTTTGTCAAAGATTTCTTCAAAATTGCCCTACCACTGACACAGCTGACTCAGAAAGGGATATCATTTGATTGGACCGATCAGAGGGAATTAGCTTTTCAAGAGTTGAAAACTCGACTAGTGACTGTACCGATTCTCACCTTACCCTCAGGTACGGATGGTTATACTGTATATAGTGATGCTTCTTATAAGGGTTTAGGATATGTTTTAATGCAGAATGGTAAAGTTATTGCATATGCTTCCCGACAACTGAGACTACATGAAAAGAACTACCTGACCCATGATTTAGAACTTGCTGCAGTAGTGTTTGCACTGAAAATTTGGCGTCACTACCTTTATGGGGCAACATGTGAGGTGTATACAAACCACAAGAGTTTGCAATACTTTTTCACACAGAAAGAACTGAACATGAGGCAGCGGAGATGGTTAGAACTGATAAAGGATTGTGATTTGAAAATTTTGTACCATCCAGGAAAAGCTAACACCGTTGCCGATGCATTGAGTCAGAAATCGATCGGAAATTTAGCCTGTTTACTCACCGGACAGAAAGAATTGCTATGTGACCTTGAAAGACTTGAAATTGAGATTGTTTTGCGTGAACAAGGTGGAACAATAGCCGCTATTTCTGCTCAACCGGCACTGATTGAAGAGATTAAACAGAAACAACAACAGGATGACTTCTTGAAGAAGATCATCAATGGACGGGAATCTAGACCGAAGCCGGGTTTCAAATTTGAAAACAATGTACTAAAATTTCAGGGAAGATTATGTGTACCGAGTGATTCTGATCTGAAAAGAAGAGTTCTGCAAGAAGGCCACAATTCAAAATTGTCTATCTATCCAGGAAATACGAAAATGTACCAAGACTTGAAACTGAATTTCCGGTGGCCGGGAATGAAGAAAGAAATTGCCGACTTTGTGTTGAAATATCTTCATTGCCAACAAGTCAAAGCCGAACATCAACGACCCGCAGGCTTACTACAACCCTTACCGATACCGGAGTGGAAATGGGAACATATCACAATGGATTTCATTGTTGGTTTACCTCACTCCAGTAAAGGTATGGATTCAATTTGGGTTATTGTTGATAGACTGACTAAATCTACTCATTTCTTACCTGTCAAAATAATTTATAATGCGGACAAATTGGCTGTAATCTATATTGATGAGATTGTTAGATTGCATGGAGTGCATGTGTCCATTGTTTCTGATAGGGACTCGAAATTTACATCGAGATTTTGGCAAAGTTTGCAGACAGCATTGGGTACTGAATTGAGACTGAGTAATGCATACCATCCTCAGACAGATGGTCAGTCAGAAAGAACCATCCAGACTCTGGAGGATTTACTGAGAATGTGTGTTCTTGATTTCCAAAGAAATTGGGAAAGCCACTTACCGTTGGCTGAATTCGCCTACAACAACAGTTTTCATTCAAGCATTAGTATGGCGCCTTTTGAGGCTTTGTATGGAAAAAAATGTCGATCTCGAATTTGCTGGGCAGAAGTTGGAGATGGGCCCTTGCTTCGGCCCGAAATTGTACGTGAAACTACCGAAAAAGTGAAACTGATTCAACAGAGACTGAAAATCGCACAGAACCGATAGAAAAGTTATGCGGATGTCCGAAGGCGAGATAGAGAGTATGAAATAGGTGATCATGTTTTTGTTAAAGTGACACCGATGAAAGGCCAGACTCGTTTTGGCATCAAGGGTAAGCTAGCGCCAAGATATGTCGGACCGTATGAGATTATTGAAAAGATTAATCCGGTGGCGTATCAAGTAGCGCTTCCTCCTGAAATGGAGCATATGCATAACGTGTTCCACATTTCAATGTTGAGGGATTACCTTCGGGATCCCTTCCATGTGATTGAGCGTACCCGTGTAGTGCTAAGTGATAGACGGATCAAGAAGTTAAGGAATAAAGAGACTCCGTTCACGAAAGTTGACTGGCAAAACCATAGTGACGTGTATGCCACTTGGAAAAGGGAAGACGATATGATCAAGAGATATCCTGAACTGTTCCCTCTGGATCTAATGTTCTTCCATAATGAAGGTAACTCGAGTTTGGAGGACCAAACTCTTTATAAAGAGGGGAGGCTGTGACAACCCTCACCACTGATTAGTGTTAATCTATGATTAAGCATGTTAACTGACTGATTGACTGAAATTCTGACCTGCTTGATTTAGTGTATTAGTTTAAATGCATTTTTATCTGTTGACTGTTAAATGATCTGTTCATGTTTTATGTTTTAAACTGCAAATTGAAGGCCTTATCAGCGGCCGAATCTGAAATTGATTAATGCTTTGTGTTAATTAGAATTAATGTGATTTTATGGTAAATTTAGTTGAAATTTGATTTGGTACGATTAAATTAGATTAAATGAAGTTAAAATGCATAAACTTGAGTTATTTACCAAAATGCCACTTAGTGGGCTTTCTTGAGCCTTTTATTTGATTTGTACATGTTAGCTTTATCATCAAATTTCCTCAGCCATTTGAGAGCCTAACCGACTAGAGAGAGAGATATAGGAGTTAGATTGATTTTAACCAAAATTTGGCTTGGAGGCTTAGGAGATTGAAGGATTCCTTGCATATTGAGCTTCTACATTTGAAATTGGAGACTTAAGGTAGAGAATTTACCTTTTTGTTCATATTTTGGGTTGGTTCTTGCATGGTTTAGAGGATTGTTGGAGTTTAGAGCCAAGTTATGGCTTAAATTGTTGAATTGAAGCTTGAATCGTGCATGCATGTACATATTTTTGCATTTTGAAGTTGATTTTCATGAAAACTTGCATGCAAGTTTACATTCTTGTTCTAGTCCATGAGTTCATCATGGTTTGAGTTTAATTTTGCTTTGGATCATGTTTTGAGGCATTAGAATTCACTAGAATTCATGCATGTCATATGTTCTTCATGTTCATGAAAACTTCTTTGAAATTGTGTTTAATTGAACTACCTTTGGGCTTTGATTTCTCAAATTAATCTTTGAAACATGTCATATTATGAGTTTTGAAGTGTTTTCCAGAAAATTAGCCCAAAAGGATCGAATTTGATGCTTTAAATGTTGATTTTGAGCTTGGAGGTTCAATTTCGAAATTCTAGAATTTGGACCCACGATCGAGCGAGGAACTCAACGCTCGAGCGTACGCTTTGTGTGCATGCAGTCCGCTCGAGCGAGGAAAGTGACGCTCGAGCGTGAAATGCGTGTATCCAGTACTTTGCATGTGTTTACAGTCCGCTCGAGTGAGGAAATGCACGCTCGAGCGAGGACTTGTGTCTCACGCTTGAGCGGGGGTCGAGCACCCGTCGAGCGTGAATTTCACCCATCCAGTACTTTTGCAGTCCGCTCGAGCGAGGAAAGTCACGCTCGAGTGGAGCTCCTTTGTCTGCATGTCCGCTCGAGCATAGAAAGCCACACTCGAGCGAGACCCCTATTTTCTGAAAATTTTGAAAAGTGTTTTTACATGCATCTTTGCATCCTCATTCCATCCCAGGTATTCTTAGGCCTAGTTTAAGGCATCTTAATGAGGATATTGATGTAGATCCACACCGAGACAAATTAGAGATTAAGTTATCATTTCCCAACTGTGTAGCTTAGTGTGTGTTTGTTCTGTAACTGTGTAGGGTTGGCATCCGAGGACGTTCTAGCTGCTCATAGCAAGTGCTCTGTGAGTAATAATGTTGTAAAGATATGTTCAATCGTGAATATTTTCTGAATGAACAACTGTACTGCTTTCTGAAATGATATTTCTTACTGAATGAATGTTTGTCCTATTTGTGAACTGTATTTGTGGCATCCATAGCAATTTACTATTACTGTACTGTACTACTTCTGTCACAGAGATCTCTGTCGGTTCCCATGTTTGGAACCACTACTGTTTACTGATATGATGGCCATCAACTGACTGTTCGGTCTGTTAAGACCTACTGTACTGTTTTGCCATTGGATGTACCACATATGACTATTAGAGTTTCTGAGTGACTGTTATGGCATGAGATATGAGCCACAAACGGAATGACTGATATACTGATAAATGACTGTTTTCAATACCGAAAAGACACTCATTCTTGACCTCTTTACGCATATGTTATTCACTGGGCTTTAACTCACTGTTCATATATATATGTAGGTGTACAGGCACCAGACCGTTGCTAGGAGCGTCAGGCTAAGCTTTTGTTTTGTCAAGCCAACCTTTGTGCCTCACTTCGAGGTTCCAGATCTGTTCAAGCTAAGGTTGCTTTTGGGGTGTCTCAGATTCACCCTATATGTCTCTGTTATGTATAGAATGAATGATGATTGTACTGTACTGTTATGGTGGGAATTTGGTCTCTAACCTGAATGTCTGTAAATGATGTATGTATATACTGTTTTTGTTCTGAATGTGAATATGTTATGAAAAGTCTTTT
>NW_021025315.1:441162-471487 GCF_004153795.1 Camellia sinensis | reverse complement strand
TTGCATACAAACTGTCACAGCTCATTGGACATCTTTTTTAATTACTATTTTGGCTTCCGCAGCCCCTGTACTCTGTATCACTTGTTTTACTGTTAAGCAGGCCTCAGTAATCTCGGATTACTGGCCGGTAACAGTGCTAAACCCATAGGGGCGGGTTTGGGTTGTGACAGTTGTATCTGTGAGTTATGAGATTTAGATGCGAATCCAACTCGAGTTATGCCTGTGTAGAGGAGTTTGTGCTGACATTTCGTATATTGACTTAAGTATTCTTTGTTTTCCACTTTGCTGATTAAGCACGGGAATCGAGCTCAAAAAGTAGTAAAAGTTGATTTTATGGCACTCAAGCGGTGAAATGGTTTATCTAGTATCTCTGCCTACATTATGAACTTTTGGAAAATATGTTTTTAACGCTTGACGGGTAGATGTTACGCTTAAGGCGATTGGCCTACGCCGTGAGCACCGCCTTAGTCATATCACTTGAGCGGTAAAGTGGCCGCTCGAACGATCTTCGCGGCTCTGTTTAGTATAAAGTGCATTGTTTGCTATTTTTAGGGTTTACTCCGTCCAGATTCTTAGAGAGGAGTAAAAAACAAAGTGTTCTATAATTGGAGAGTGTGTATATATGAGTTTCCTTAATTTATAGAAAGTGATTAATTGATCAATGAATTACATATTGACAAACATCAAGGGTTATTTTTGCTCTTTCATTCACAAAAAGATAAAGGTGTTCATTGGTGAATTTAGAAAAAACTTGAACCTGAAACTTTGGTGGATTCCGAAAGTGGTTTTATTGTCGTGGATTCGACATCGGCATTATAGATTCAACGTTGGGCAAGGCAATTCCGAATGAAGACGGTGATAGAAAAGTGTGATAACCCAACCCGTATTATGTTTAATTATGCATGTGATTATGTGTTTGATACGAATTTACAAGTTTAAGTATGCGAATTATCTGAATTTGGAATAATATCTGTTGAATGTAGAAATATCTTTTGGAATAATATCTGTTGAATGTAGAAATATCTTTTGGAATTGGAACTTTGAACTGAAAATTGAAAGTATATTAGAGGCGCGATAAATCAAAACTGACTTCATATCTGTGATTAACATGATTTTTAGTGCCTACGGTGAAATTTTGAAAAATTACAATTCTTAATGATTAAATCATGTTTTATGAATTAAGTCAATATATATGTTTAGTCCCTTGTGTTTCATACATTTTTTGTTAAAAGCCTTGTTAAAGTGAGTTTAGAAGAGAGAAAGAAAGAAAGCTAGGATTTTGCTAGAGATTCAAGGGCGCAAACCCTAGATTGAAGTTAAGGTAATGGAATTTACTTAAAATCTTTGTCTCTAACTCATGCTTTGTCATGAAATCAAGAAGAAACTGAGAATTTTAAGATAGGGTTTTGCGTTGTATAACGGCTTAAGCTAAAGGCATGAAATGGAACCCTAATCTCTTTATCTTTGTTTGATTTGAGTTCATTCTTGTGATTGATCCATGAAATAGACTCTAGATGATTCATACAACCAAAATTTGTCATGTTTGAATGTATATTGAGCTAGTGTATGTAATTTATGACAATATGAAAAGATGAGACCATGAATCCGGATCAAGAAGTTGAGAAACAAAGAAATTCCGTTAGTGAAAGTGGATTGGCAAAACCACGGTGGCACTTATGCCACTTGGGAAAGAGAAGATGATATGTTGAAGAGATATCTTGAACTGTTCCCCCTGGATCCAGTATTCTTCCAAAATGAAGGTAATCCGAGTTTGGAGGGCCAAACTCTTTTAAGGGGGGAAGGCTGTGACAACCCTCACCACTGATTAGTGCTAATCTATGATTAAGCATGTTAACTGACTGATTGACTGAAATTCTGAACTGATTGATTTAGTGTATTAGTTTAAATGCATTTTTATCTGTTGACCGTTAAATGATCTGTTCATGTTTTATGTTTTAAACTGCAAATTGAAGGCCTTATCGGCGGCTGAATCTGAAATTAATTAATGCTTTGTGTTAATTAGAATTAATGTGATTTTATGGTAAATTTAGTTGAAATTTGATTTGGTACGATTAAATTAGATCAAATGAAGTTAAAATGTATCAACTTGAGTTATTTACCAAAATACCACTTAGTAGGCTTTCTTGAGCCTTTTATTTGATTTGTACATGTTAGCTTTATCATCAAATTTCCTCAGCCATTTGAGAGCCTAACCGACTAGAGAGAGAGAGATAGGAGTTAGATTGATTTCAACCAAAATTTGGCTTGGAGGCTTAGGAGATTGAAGGATTCCTTGCATATTGAGCTTCTACATTTGAAATTGTAGACTTAAGGTAGAAAATTTACCTTCTTGTTCATATTTTGGGTTGGTTCTTGCATGATTTAGAAGATTGTTGGAGTTTAGAGCCAAGTTATGGCTTAAATTGTTGAATTGAAGCTTGAATCATGCATGCATGTACATATTCTTGCATTTTGAAATTCATTTTCATGAAATCTTGCATGCAAGTTTACATTCTTGTTCTAGTCCATGAGTTTATCATGGTTTTGAGTTTAACCTTGCTTTGGATCATGTTTTTAGGCATTAGAATTCACTAGAATTCATGCATGTCATATGTTCTTCATGTTCATGAAAACTTCTTTGAAATTGTGTTTAATTGAACTACCTTTGGGCTTTGATTTCTCAAATTGATCTTTGAAACATGTCATATTATGAGTTTTGAAGTGTTTTCTAGAAAATTAGCCCAAAAGGATCGAGTTTGATGCTTTAAATATTGATTTTGAGCTTGGAGGTTCAATCTGAAAATTCTAGAATTTGGACCCACGCTCGAACGAGGAACTCCACGCTCGAGCGTACGCTTTGTGTGAATGCAGTCTGCTCGAGCGAGGGAAGTGACACTCGAGCGTGAAATGCGTGTATCCAGTACTTTGCATGTGTTTACAGTCCGCTCGAGCGAGGGAATGCACGCTCGAGCGAGGACTTGTGTCTCACGCTCGATCGGGGGTCGAGCGCCCGTCGAGCGTAAATTTCACCCATCCAGTACTTTTGCAGTCCGCTCGAGCGAGGAAAGTCATGCTCGAGCGGAGCTCCTTTGTTTGCATGTCCGCTCGAGCGTAGAAAGCCACGCTCGAGCGAGACCCCTGTTTTTTGAAAATTTTGAAAAGTGTTTTTACATGCATCTTTGCATCCTCATTCCATCCTAGATATTCTTAGGCCTTGTTTAAGACATCTTAATGAGGATATTGATGTAGAACCACACCGAGGCAAATTAGGGATTAAGTTATTATTTCCCAACTGTGTAGCTTAGTGTGTGTTCGTTCTGTAACTGTGTAGGGTTGGCATCCGAGGACGCTCTAGCTGCTTATAGCCCAGTGCTCTGTGAGTAATAATGTTGTAAAGATATGTTCAATCATGAATATTTTCTAAATGAACAACTGTACTGCTTTCTGAAATGATATTTCTTACTGAATGAATGTTTGTCCTATTTGTGAACTGTATTCGTGGCATCCATAGCAATTTATTGTTACTGTACTGTACTGCTACTGTCACAGAGATCTCTGTCGGTTCCCATGTTTGGAACCACTACTGTTTACTGATATGATGGCCATCAACTGACTGTTCGGTCTGTTAAGACCTACTGTACTGTTTTGCTATTGGATGTACCATATATAACTATTATAGTTTCTGAATGACTGTTATGGCATGAGATATGAGCCACAAACTAAATAACCGATATACTGATAAATGACTGTTTCAATACTGAAAGGACATTCATTCTTAATCTCTTTACACATATGTTATTCACTGGGCTTTAGCTCACTGTTCATAAATATATGTAGGTGTACAGGCAGCGGAACGTTGCTAGAAGTGTCAGACTAAGCTTTTGTTTTGTCAAGCCAACCTTTGTGCCTTATTTCAAGGTTCCAGATCTGTTCAAGCTAAGGCTGCTTTTGAGGTGTCTCAGATTCACCCTATCTGTCTCTGTTATGTATAGACTGAATGATATTTGTACTGTACTTTTATGGTGGGGATTTAGTCCATAACCTAAATGCTTGTAAATGATGTATATATGTACTGTTTTTATTTTAAATGTGAATATGTTATGAAAAGTCTTTTTGCATACAGACTGTCACAGCTCATTGGACATCTTTTAATTATTGTTTTGACTTCCGCCAACCCCTGTACTCTGTATCACTGTTTTACAGTTAAGCAAGCCTTCGGTAATCTCGAATTACTGGCCGGTTACGGTGCTAAACCCATAGGGGCGGGATTGGGTCGTGACAATTGTATCTGTGAGTTATGAGAGTTTAGATGCGAATCCAACTCGAGTTATGCCTGTGTAGAGGAGTTTGTGCTGACATTTCGTATATTGACTTAAGTATTCTTTGTTTTCCACTTTGCTGATTAAGCACGGGGATCGAGCTCAAAAAGTAGTAAAAGTTGATTTTATGCACTCAAGCGGTGAAATGGTTTATCTAGTATCTCTGCCTACATTATGAACTTTTGGAAAATATGTTTTAACGCTTGAGCGGTAGATGTTACGCTTAAGCGATTGGCCTACGCGTGAGCACCGCCTTTAGTCATATCACTTGAGCGGTAAAGTGAGCGCTCGAACGATCTTCGCGGCTCTGTTTAGTATAAAGTGCATTGTTTGCTATTTTTAGGGTTTACTCCGTCCAGATTCTTAGAGAGGAGTAAAAAACAAAGTGTTCTATATTGGAGAGTGTGTATATATGAGTTTCCTTAATTTATAGAAAGTGATTAATTGATCAATGAATTACATATTGACAAACATCAAGGGTTATTTTTGCTCTTTCATTCACAAAAAGATAAAGGTGTTCATTGGTGAATTTAGAAAAACTTGAACCTGAAACTTTGGTGGATTCCGAAGTGGTTTATTGTCGTGGATTCGACATCGGCATTATAGATTCAACGTTGGGCAAGGCAATTCCGAAGTGAAGACGGTGATAGAAAAGTGTGATAACCCAACCCGTATTATGTTTAATTATGCATGTGATTATGTGTTTGATACGAATTTACAAGTTTAAGTATGCGAATTATCTGAATTTGGAATAATATCTGTTGAATGTAGAAATATCTTTTGGAATAATATCTGTTGAATGTAGAAATATCTTTTGGAATTGGAACTTTGAACTGAAAATTGAAAGTATTAGAGGCGCGATAAATCAAAACTGACTTCATATCTGTGATTAACATGATTTTTAGTGCCTACGGTGAAATTTTGAAAAATTACAATTCTTAATGATTAAATCATGTTTTATGAATTAAGTCATATATATGTTTAGCCCTTGTGTTCATCATTTTTTGGTTAAAAGCCTTGTTAAAGTGAGTTAGAGAGAGAGAAAGAAAGAAAGCTAGGATTTTGCTAGAGATTCAAGGGGCAAACCCTAGATTGAAGTTAAGGTATGGAATTTACTTAAAATCTTTGTCTCTAACTCATCTTTGTCATGAAATCAAGAAGAAACTGAGAATTTTAAGCTAGGGTTTTGAGTTGTATAATGGCTTGAGCTAAAGGCATGAAATGGAACCCTAATCTCTTTATCTTTGTTTGATTTGAGTTCATTCTTGTGATTGATCCATGAAATAGACTCTAGATGATTCATACAACCAAAATTTGTCATGTTTGAATGTATATTGAGCTAGTGTATGTAATTTATGACAATATGAAAAGATGAGACCATGAATCTAAAGTTGGAGCAAGATTGACATGTTTGAAGTGAAATTACACCTGTATCATGCTAGTATATTATGTTTTTGGGTTGGTTTTGCATGAAATTGGGATTGGAAATGAATTTGGAAGATTTCATTTTTGTGCATTTTTGGACTGTCTAGTTTTTGAACAAACCGCTCGTGCAACCACGCGCTCCGCACGAGTAGAGCATGATCACGATGGGGGAATTCCGTTTTGTGCGCTCGAGCAGCTCGCATTACTGCACAAGCGGAGCCAGACCGCTCAAACGGTTAGACCGGCCGCATATGCGGCCAAGTAGGGGAGAAAACCCTACTGTCTTGTGTTGATACTCCCGACCTTCAGAACGCATTGTCAACCTTATTTAAACCCTTTTGGGAGTAAAATGATAATTATAAACTCATTAAAGAAGGTTGTGAATTATGAAAGAAAAATGCATGAATTGAAACAAATGATTTATCGAAGGTGTACGTGAAATGTTTGTGTAGGTCGTGTGCCGGATGAAACGCCGTAAGATCAAACGCATTGTGAGTAATAATATTGTGCATATATGTTCTTAACTGTGTACCTTGTGTCATGAATAGTGAATTGTGCCGACGTTGTGTTTTGATCGAAATGAATGAACTTCATGAATATTATTTGACAAGTGCAATATGGACCTAAGGTTGTTCCATTTCCGTTTATGCTATGATATGTTTGGGTCTAAGGCCGTTCTATGGGCCCGAAGCCGTTCTGTATAATATATGGGCCCGAGGCCATTCTGTATAATATGTGGGCCCAAGGCCGTTCTATTAATGACATGATAAGATGTGATTGGACCTGAGGTCGTTCTGAATAGCTGTTAATATGTGGACCTGAGGCCATTCTGTTTATGTAATGGGCCCAAGGCCGTTTTGTCTATATGATGGGCCTATGGCTGTTCCGCATTATATTGGATCCAAGGTTATTCCGTATTATAATTATGGATATTGTGAGAATCTTCTGATCATCTATTTATACTACTTTATTGTATTATTACTCATTGAGTTTTGCTCACCCAATATGCTACTCTTTGCTACTCTTTTCATGTGCAAAGTATATTTTTCCTATGCTTTATGGGCTTTCTCTTTCTGTTGTACAAATGCTCACTGAAATAATGCCTAAAATTACATATCTTAATAATATTGGCATTGCCAGTGGCATTGACTCTCTACATCTTGGTAAACAAACACATTGACTATTGTTAAAATAAATAAATAATAAATTAAAAAAAAAAACACACATTGAGTTGCGGAAGTAAAACCCATAAAAGGTTCAAAGTGGTGAACCGTTATACTATAATAACACCTAAGCAAAGATTAGATGTATAAAAATGGCACACGAACCAAAACTTTATATTAAAAAAAAATTACACAAAATAATGAGATTTAATGATATTTTTAAAATTATAAATCATATTGTTGTGTGTGTAAGTGTGTTTTTTATTTTATTTTTTTTAAAAAAATTTATAAAAAGTCTCGTCATTTTGTAAGGTATTGTGTTCAAAATTTATATTTGTATTGGGCGTCTTTCAATTTAACCACAAGCAGGACCACACTCATATTTGTTTCACATGGGCTAGATTTGAACGGCCTGAGTTTCAGAATATTAAAAGCTGTAGGTGTATCAAGGCTGAAGAAGTTACTTTTGTATAAATCAAAATTGTAATTTTTTTCATCGACGTTAAAGAGAATAATACCCACAATATGAATGCAAGGAATTTGTTTTTTTCACCCAATTATGTTGAAGAGTTTATGAATTATTTTGTAGTTGAGACTAATATATGTCTCTCTCATTCATGTATTCAATTATCTATTAACATCCTATTTGTTACTGTGGGGGTAATTTTCCGACTACACTGTCCGATTAGTAATCAGCTGGAGAGCACTGGCAGAATAGATGGCACCTGACTGACCTGCAATAGAAATATAAGAATCCCGCGGTGGTTCGTCCACCCGGGGCACTCTGACGATCAAGTCAGTATATCTCTCAAAGATAAATCAAGTACTAAACTCACAAGCTTGAGTATCAAAAGTATACCTTACACCCATGGGGATGCCTCTTTTTTATAGCCAATACAATCCTAGTCCCAATAGGAGCCTGGCCCTAATGGACTTAGGATTATTGCTAATCTGGGACTCCCAGTAGGATTAGGATAAACTCTCTAAGAGTCTTATCTTAATCCAAACTGAAGTCTTCTCCCAATCTAGGACTCTTGTCCATATCCAGGTTGAGTTCCCTTTTCATTCTAGGACCCTTGTCTTTTATCCGCTTATCTCGGATTCCGATATCTTCGGAGATAACCTCGGCCTTGCCGAGATCACCTCGGCGTCACGACCAGGACACGTGGCACCTCGGCTGACACGTCGGCGTTACCTTGCCACGTGTTGGTACTCAAAAAATATATCCCCACAACTGCCCCCTAGGTTCTATTACCTCAGCATTCTGAGGTGATGGAACCTACACTGTTCGTTCATCTGTGCCCCTCTGTCCGAGATCAAACTCGCCGACCTCAAAGTTCCCTGGACCTTACTGTCCGCTTGTGTCAAGTATCAAGATTCATGCCTTCCAGGCTACTTGAGATCGCAAACTCCAGAAGCTTTGTAACTGCGTATGAGCTACCATGCATACGCTCCTCAACCATTTTTTTTCATGCGTTCATCCCTTACTGGCTTGTACGCGCTTATCAGGTTTGCATCATTTCTGCGTACGTTGCCTGACTGGTACGTCACCCAAGGTACAATTCTTTTGTTGCCTTTTTTTTTGAGTTTTTCAACAAAGCCAAAGCTTTCTCTCTTTCCTTTTGTCTTCTTATTTTGTATTCTTCCATGTGCTTTCTGTGCTAAAACTTTTCTCTTTTCAAAAAATATCCCCAATCCTTCATCGATCTCTTTTCAAGCTTTCTGCAACTGCTCCGTTCACACTCTCTGGTGGGTTTCCTGATTTCCAGTCATCTATTTGACTCCGGCGATTTTCATATCGGCGTTCATTTCTCTTGGTAGGTTTATAAACTCTTTACTTGCTATTAAGCTCAATCTTTCATAACTCTTCCGAATCTGTTTACTTGCAATCTGTTGTCTTCTATTTTCGTCTGTCTTTAAGTTTTGAATTGTTTGAATGTCTGGCACTATTCTTGCCATATCCGCTTTCTATTGCTAGCATCGCGTCTGGGTCATTACTTTCTTGTTCTTCACATATTTACTTAGTGCCTGTGCACTTGGCTTTATTCTTGAACTTTGTCGTCTTCTTGACTATGATTTTTCTCTTCTTGTTTTTCTTGTTGTATTTCCAGATTCTTGCCTTCGTTTCTGTTTTCTGCATAGTCTTAGAACCTCGTCCCTTCTTGAAATTGTTGCCGAGATAATGGTAGAGAAGCTCTCCCAGCTGACTGTCAATGCTGAACCACCGTCAACCGTTGAAGTAGATTAGCACGACGTTCTTGCCTTAGTCCCTAGTTCTTTCATCTTTGTACTTTTGTTTTCTTTGCATATGTAACCTCTTCTGAAAAAATGTCTGCTGTTAGCCGATGTTAACATTCCTTGCTCCTTGATTATCCTTCCTTTTTCCACTGTATTTGATAGCCATGTCGGGTAACTGGTTTCTCGGATGGCCCTGTGCTCCAGAAGTCTGTCTACTTCTTCCTCTACTGTTTCGACATGCATCAACGTTGGCCTTCTTGCTCGTTGGATTACAGGTTTGGCCGACTTGTCGACATTCAATTTGTGGTATGTGACCTCGGGGTCAATGCCAGACATTTCATAAGGTGTCCAAGCGAACACCTCTATATTTGGTCTCAGAAAAGTTTCCAATTTTCTTTCTTCTTCTTCGGCTAAGCCCAAGCCGATAAGAAAGAAGTGTTCTTGATCATCCTCCTGGATGAGGGCTTTCTTTAGTGCTTTTTCACTCTTCTCGGTTGGTTCATTGCCGACATCATCTAGGACCTTCATGTCCTCGTCTTCAATCTTTGCCTTCTCCGATTTTCGAATGTTGCAGGTGGATTTCATTGTGGCCATAGAGCAATTCTCCGACTGCAGTTGATCCCCTCTGACTTCTTCAACCCCATGTTCTGTTGGGAACCGCAATAGTTGATGCAATGTTGAGGGAATTACCCCCATTGCATGCAACCATGATCTTCCCAAGATTTGTAAGGAGATGGAGTATCGATGATGGTGAATTCTGTTGTGATCTTTCTGGTGCCAGCCTGCATCTCCAAGCTTACTGCTCTCAGTGCCCACGTCGGCGTTCCTTTGAACCCAACCATTGGGCCATTGGGTTGCTCCATATTTTCTGGATGAAGGCCGAGCTCTTTGTAACATCGGACATGATGTCACAAGAGCTTCCTTGGTCAATCAGGATGCGCTTCACTTGGCACTCCCCAACCTGGAGGGATACTACCAAAGCATCATTATGCGGGTGCTGGACCATCTCGAGGTCGGCTACGATAAAAGACACTACTGGTCCCAAGCACTCATCTGCCCGATGTCTCTTGTCCCTGACTTGGTAGACATGTTGCAGGTGCTTTACCTTCTGAGTCTCCCCCTTAATTTCATTCTCGTTGACCCTCGAGTGAATTACATTAATTACCCGAGGTCTTTTTGCCTGAGGTTGTTGTGTTGGGGGAGGTGGAGCTGCTGGCGCCTGAGGCAGTTTTGCCTGTTCTTCCCTTGTTCTGGTCTCATCAACGAGGTCCATTCAGATCACCTTGCCTCATCAGATCTTCTAAGCGTGCTCTTAGTGTTTCTGCGAACCTGAGTCATATGCCTGCCTTCAATATACACCTTTAACTGTGCAATCTCCTCGGGGTGTAACACCTTAGTTGTACCCATTAATCAGTTTATCTCGGTTTTTGACCTAATACTTGAAAAATATTTATCATAACATTTCCACAAGTGTTATTTACAACTTGATACTTCACTTTTAGCAAGACTTCTGTCTTCAAACTTCTTCCAAGTCTTGGCAATATGGTAATCTCGGCAAGTATGTAAATACTTCTTTCAACATAACCTTGATTTAACTTGTAAATTTTTGCTCAAAAAATTTCAACAAGTATTTAACCATAGTCTTCAATCTTGTAAACTCTTCTCAAGTTTCAACAAGTGTTTGAGCATCTTCTTGGTTTTACCTGTCTTGTAAACTTTTCTTCAAGTTTCAACATCATCTCGGCTTAACTTCGGTTAAGCATTATCTCAGTTTAACTTCGGTTAAACATCATCTTCGGCTTAACTTCGATTAAGCATCATCTCGGCTTAACTTCGGTTAAACATTATCTCAGTTTAACTTCGGTTAAACATTATCTCGGCTTAACTTCGGTTAAGCATCATCTTCGGCTTAACTTCGGTTAAGCATCATCTCGGTTTAATTTCGGTTAAACATCATCTTGGCTTAACTTCGGTTAAGCATCATCATCTCGGTTTAACTTTGGTTAAACATCATCTCGGCTTTAACTTCGGTTAAGCATCATCTCGGCTTAACTTCGGTTAAGCATCATCTCGGTTTAACTTCGGTTAGACATCATCTCGGCTTAACTTCGGTTACGCATCATCTCGGTTTAATAAACTTGTAAACTGTTACAAATTTCAACAAGCGTTAAACATCATATCGGCTTAACCAGCTTGTAAATTGCTACAAATTTCAACAAGCGGTAAACATCATATCGGCTTAACCAGCTTGTAAATTGCTACAAATTTCAACAAGCGGTAAACAATGATCTCGGCTTAACTTAACTTGTAAATTGTCCACAAATTTCAACAAGTGTTAAGCAATACTTTTTGGTTTAACCAACTTGTAAATTGTTCACAAATTTCAACAAGTGAAGATAAACAATTATCTCGTCTTAACCTCAACTTGTAAATTGCTACAAATTTCAACAAGCGTTAAGTATTACTTCGGTTTAACTTCAATTTGTAAATTGCTACAAATTTCAACAAGTGAAGGTAAACAATTATCTCGGTTTAACTTCAACTTGTAAATTGTTACAAATTTCAACAAGCGTTAACCATTACTTCGGTTTAACTTCAACTTGTAAATTGCTACAAATTTCAACAAGTGAAGATAAACAATTATCTCCGCTTAACTTCAACTTGTAAATTGCTACAAATTTCAACAAACATTAAGCATTACTTCGGTTTAACTTCAACTTCTAAATTGCTACAAATTTCAACAAGCGTTAAACGCATTCTTCTTCTCTCTGCCCTCCGAGTGTGAACTTAAAATCCACTTGGGTTCTTATCATACATGTAGCTTCGACCTTGTCACCGAGCTTTAATTCAAGCTGAGGTTGTCGGCCTTGGTTTCTCTATTGATCTTACTTGGCTCCAACTTGAGTTTGATTTTTCAGCCTCGCATCGGCGAGCCGTTTCTCTTTTCTTATTCCGACGCCTTTGTTCCCGGCATGACCTCCTCGGCCCTAGTATACTTCTCAATTCTGGCAAACTTTAGTCTGATCTTGTGTGTTTCCTTTTTATCTTCTGGGATCTAAGATCTGCTCATTGTGCTCTTCTATTCTCGGACGCAGGTCCCGAGATCTTATCTTCTGGAATCTTAGATCTACTCACTCAGGTTGAGCTCTTCTTTTCTCGGACCTACTCATCTAGGCTGAGATCATGTCTTCTGGGATCTGGGATCCAAGATTTGCTCACTCAGGTTGAGCTCTTCTATACTTGAATGTTATCTCCTTGGGAGCGCTCATGCCCCCCTGTCTTTGCATCCCTTCTGGAAGGGTCTTCGTTCCTCTGCAGGTATCTATCCTTCCATACTTGGAGGTCATCTTTGTTGTAGTATCCGCTTCGATCTGTTGTCTTTGGTGCGTTACCTTCCTGGCCGGCGTCTTTCACTCCGTGACTCTGGTCACGAGTTTCTGTGTTGCGGTCATCCTTCAACGTCGAGATCGATAGGTCTCCCACTCCCAGCAGGAGCATTATCTCTAATCTGATCCTTCTGTCCGTCATTGGCCATCTATTCTTCTTTCTTTCACACAGACGGCGCCAAATTGTATGGGTGATTTTCTGACCACACTGCCCGCTTAGTAACCAGCTGGAGAGCACTGGCAGAATAGATGGCACCTGACTGACCTGCAATAGAAATGTAAGAATCCCGCGGTGGTTCGTTCACCCGGGGGCACTCCGAAGATCAAGTCAGTATATCTCTCAAAGATAAATCAAGTACTAAACTCACAAGCTTGAGTATCAAAAGCATACCTTAGACCCATGGGGGTGCCTCTCTTTTATAGCCAATACAATCCTAGTCCCAATAGGAGCCTGGCCCTAATGGACTTAGGATTACTGCTAATCTGGGACTCCCAGTTGGATTAGGATAAACTCTCTAAGAGTCTTATCTTAATCCAAACTGAAGTCTTTTCCCAATCTAGGACTCTTGTCCATATCCAGGTTGAGTTCCCTTTTCATTCTAGGACCCTTGTCCTTTATCCGCTTATCTCGGATTCCGATATCTTCGGAGATAACCTCGGCCTTGCCGAGATCACCTCGGCATCACAACCAGGACACGTGGCACCTCGGCTGACACGTTGGCGTCACCTTGCCACGTGTTGGTACTCAGAAAATATATCCCCACAGTTATAGTTTATTTTAAGTTAAAATATAATATAATTTGTAAATAAAATTTAAAAAAGCCTTCATGTCTCAGCTTTGTCAAGATAATTACTTTTTACTAACTTATTTTTGTTGAATAAACTATAAATAGATGTCTCTACATACATATACACGGTTTACTCTGCATAGTTAGGTTTAAAGTGATTCTGTTTTGTTTATCAGTAATATTACAAGTTTAAATTTAACTACTTAAAAATTATTTAAAATTATCATCAAATAATTCAAATTTATTTTACATATAAATCCCACATTATAAAAATTTAATTTCAACTGCATAATACCATTCCAAATTGATTGGGGAATCATAAATCTAGGTGCTCAGACTTAGGAAACATAAAGTCATGCCACAACAGTCATTTAGGAAACATAAAGTCATATGTGGTACATCCAATAACAAATCAGTACAGTAGGTCTTAACAGACCGAACAGTCAGTTGATAGCCATCAAATAGTGAACAGTAGTGGTCCCAACATTGGAACCGACAGAGATCTCTGTAACAGTAGCAGTAACAGTAACAATAAGTTGCTATGGATGCCACGAGTACAGTTTACAAATAGGACAAACATTCATTCATTGAAACACTAACATTTCAGTAAGCAGTACAGTTGATCATTCAGAAAATAATCATAATTGAACATATCTTTACAACATTGTCACTCACAGAGCACTGGGCTATAGATAAGCTAACGAGCGTTCTCGGATGCCAACCCTACAGAGTAACAGAACGAACACACACTCGGGATCAATAACTTAGCCCCTAACTATACATGGTGTGGTTCTACAACATTATCCTCATTAAGATGCCTTAAACTTGGCCTAGGAATGCCTAGGATGGAATGAGGATGCCAAAATGCACTTTAAAACACTTTTCAAATTTTTGCTGAAACAGGGGTCTCGCTCGAGCGTCGCTTTCTACGCTCGAGCGAGCGTGCCAAAACAGAGGGGTCGCTCGAGCGTGGACTTCCTCGCTTGAGCGGTCTATAAAAATGCAAAAAGTGCTGGATGTTGAAAATCTCCGCCCAACGCTCGCTCGATGCTCACTCGAACATGAGACACAATCCTCGCTCGAGCATAGGTCCCTTCGCTCGAGCGTGCGTCTGCACACGCAGAAAACCTAAGAGCTTGCAATCTACGCTCGAGCCATGTCACGACCCAAACCCGCCCCTATGGGTTTAGTACCGTAACCGGCCAGTAATCTGAGATTACCGAAGGCCTACTTAACAGTCAAACAATAATACAATGTACAGGGGCTGGTGGAAGCCAAAACACTAAGTAGACAATGTCCAATGTACTGTGACAGTCTGTATGCAAAAATATTTTTCATATGGATTCACATTTAAAAACAAAACAGTATGTACAATATATACAATCATTCAAGATAGGGACTTAATCCCTAATAAAACAGTACAGTACAGTAACATTCAGTCTATACAGTTTATAAACAAAAAAAAAGAGAAAAATCTAAAACTCCCCAAGCAGCCTCAGCTTAAACAGATCAAGAACCTCGAAGTGAGGCACAAAGGTTGGCTTGACAAAACTGGAGTTTACCCTGACGTTTCTAGCAACGGTCCAGTGCCTATACACCTACATATATATATGAGCAGTGAGCTAAAGCCCAGTGAATAACATAATGCGTAAAGAGGTTAAGAATGAATGTCCTTTCAGTATAGAAAACAGTCGATTGATTCAGTAAATCAGTCATTTAGTCATAACAGTCATATGTGGTACATCCATTAGCAGAACGGTACAGTAAATAGTAGGTCTTGAAAGACCGAACAGTCAAAGATGGCCATCAGTAATGGTTCTAAACTTGGGAACCGACAGAGATCTCTGTAACAGTAGCAGTAACAATTCAGTAACAGTATATTGCTATGAATGCCACAATACAGTTCAGAATAGAGGACAAACATTCATTCAGTTAACAGTAAACAGTTCAGAAAACAGTTCAATTGATCATTCAGAAAATATTCATTTTCGAACATATCTTTACAACATTGTTACTCACAGAGTTCTGGGCTACAGATAAGCTAGAGCGCGTCTCCGAAAGCCAATCCTATACAGTTGCAGAATGAACACACACTAAGCTACACAGTTGGGAAAATAATAACTTAATCCCTATCTTGACTCGGTGTGGTTCTACATCAATATCCTCATTAAGATGCCTTAAACTAGGCCTAAGAATGCCTAGAATGAAATGAGGATGCAAAGATGCACTTAGAAAACATTTTCAGAGTTTTCAGAAAACAGGAGTCTCACTCGAGCGTGGGATTCCCCGCTCGAGCGGACATGCAAACAAAAGACTCTGCTCGAGAGTAAACTTTCCCGTTCGAGCGTACTGAAAAAGTACTGGATGTGTGAAAATCACGCTCGATTGGGCGCTCGATACCCGCTCTAGCGTGTGAAACAAGTCCTCGCTCGAGCGTCCAATACCCCGCTCGAGCGGACTGTAAAACAGTGCAAAGTGCTAGAAGCACAAATTTCACGCTCGAGCGCCAGTCACTCCGCTCGAGCGTGAATCCAAAATCTGGAAATTCCAAATTCGAACCTCAAGCTCAAAACCAAGTTTTAATGTACTAAATTCGATCCTTTTGGGCTAATTTTCTAGAAAACACTTCAAAACTCATAATATAACATGTTTCAAAGGTCAATTTGAGAAATCAAAGCCCAAAGGAAGTTCAATTAAATCCAATTTCAAACCAATTTTCTTGAACAAAGCTCAAACATGACATGCATGAGTTTAAACCAATTCAAAGCTTCAATTACATGCTCTAATAAGCCAATTTCTTCTAAAACATGGTAAAATCATAAACAATGATCAAAATATGAACATGCATGAAGCAATCTCATGAACAATAACTTCAAAACTCAAGAATGGCAACATGCATACATGAACTAAGCTACAATACAACATTATAAGCCATGTCTTGGCTCTAACCTTTAACAATCCTCTAAAACATGCTAGAAGTAACTCAAATCAAACACAAGAAGGTAAAAGATCTACCTTATGTCTTGAATTAAAGGTCTAGAAGCCCAATTATGCACTTAACTTCCAAATCCCCTAAGCCTCCAAGCAAAAATCAAGGTGAAAACAAGTTGAACTCACTTCTCTCACTCTCCCTCACTCTCTAGCCGATTATAAACCCAACAAGGCTGATGAAATGTACAAAATAGAATGAAGGCAAGTCTCAAATGTTCCATGTAGTGGGCCACTAAGTGGCATTTTGGCAAATAAGTCTAACCAATGCAATTTAGTTTATTTTAATTTAGTTCAATCATACCAAATCACATTTCAAATAAATATGCCATAAAATCACATAAATTATGATTAATGCATAACACTAATCAATTTCAGATTCGGCCGCCGATAAGGCCTTCAATTTGCAGTTTAAAGCATAAAACATGAACAGATAATTTAACAGTCAACAGATAGATATGTATTCCAACTAGCACAATCAATTAGTGATTTCAGTTAATTCAGTCAATTATCATAATCAGTCTCAGTTTAACAGTGATCAGTGGTTCATCAGTAAACAGTGGTGAGGGTTGTCACAGTCTCCCCTCCTTATAAAGAGTTTGGTTCTCCAAACTCGAATTACCTTCATTTTGAAAGAAAACGGGATTCAGTGGAAACAAGTCAGGATATCTCTTGGCCATGTCATCTTCCCTTTCCCAAGTGGCATACACGCCACCATTGTTTTGCCAGTCAACTTTCACTAACGGAATCTCTTTGTTCCTCAACTTCTTGATCCGTTTGTTCACAATCTGAATGGGCCGTTCTTCATAAGTGTAGTCATCACTTAGCACTACACGGGTAGGCTCAATCATATGGAAAGGATCTTGAAGGCATTCCCTCAACATTGAAATATGGAACACGTTATGCATATGCTCCATTTTAGGAGGAAGCGCTACTTGATACGCCACCGGATTAATTTTCTCAATAATCTCATACGGTCCGACATATCTCGGCACTAACTTGCCTTTAACTCCAAAATGAGTCTGGCCCTTCATCAGTGTCACTTTTACAAAAACGTGATCACCTACTTCATATTCTCTGTCTCGCCTTCGGACATCCGCATAACTTTTCTGTCGGCTCTGTGCGGTTTTCAATCTCTATTGGATCAGTTTTACTTTTTCTGTAATTTCATACACAATCTCGGGCCCAAGCAAAGGCCTATCTCCAACTTCTGCCCAGCAGATCGAAGATCTACATTTTCTGCCATACAATGCCTCGAAAGGCGCCATACCAAGACTTGAATGGAAGCTGTTGTTGTTGGCAAATTCAGCTAACGGTAGATGACTTTCCCAATTTCCCTGGAAATCAAGAACACACATTCGCAGTAAATCCTCCAGAGTCTGGATGGTTCTTTCTGACTGACCATCTGTCTGAGGATGGTATGCATTGCCAAAATCTCGATGTAAACTTCGAGTCCCTATCAGAAACAATGGACACAGGCACTCCGTGCAATCTCACAATTTCTTCAATATAGAGTATAGCCAATTTGTCCGCATTATAAATTGTTTTGACAGGTAAGAAGTGAGTAGATTTAGTCAGTCTATCAACAATAAACCAAATTTAGTCCATACCTTTACTGGAGCGAGGTAAACCAACGATGAAATCCATGGTAATATGTTCCCATTTCCACTCCGGTATCGGTAAGGGTTGCAGTAAGCCTGCGGGTCGTTGATGTTCAGCTTTAACTTGTTGGCAATGAAGACATTTTGATACAAAATCAGCAATCTCCTTCTTCATTCCCGGCCACCAGAAATTCAATTTCAAGTCTTGATACATTTTCGTATTTCCTGGGTGGATAGACAGTTTCGAATTATGGCCTTCTTGCAAAACTGTTCTTTTCAGTTCAGAGTCATTCGGTACACACAATCTTCCCTGGAATTTCAATACATTATTCTCAAATTTGAAATCCGGCCTCGGTTTGGATTCTAGTTCTTCGATGATCTTCTTCAAGAAGTCATCCTGTTGCTATTTTTCTTTAATTTCTTCAATCAGTGCCGGTTGAGCAGAAATAGTAGCTATTGTTCCACCTTGTTCTCGCAAAACAATCTCAATTTCAGATTTTTCAAGGTCACAAAGCAACTCTTTCTGTCCGATGAGTAAACATGCTAAGTTTCCAATCGCTTTCCGACTCAGTGCATCGGCAACGGTGTTAGTTTTCCCCGGATGGTACAAAATTTGCAGGTCATAGTCTTTTATCAGTTCTAACCATCTCCGCTGCCTCATGTTCAGTTCTTTCTGTGCGAAGAAATACTTCAAACTTTTGTGGTCTGTGTATACCTCACATGTAGCCCCATAAAGGTAATAACGCCAGATCTTCAGTGCAAACACTACTGTAGCAAGTTCTAAATCATCGGTCGGGTAGTTCTTTTCATGCGGTCTCAATTGTCGAGAAACATAGGCAATAACTCTCCCATTCTACATTAAAACACATCCCAAACCCTTATGAGAAGCATCACTAAAAATGGTAAAACCATCCGTACCTGAAGGTAGGGTAAAAACCGGTGCAGTCACAAGTCGAGTTTTCAATTCTTGGAACGCCGATTCTCTTTGGTCAGTCCAGTCAAATGCTGTGTCAATGGTAAGGCAATTTTGGAAAAGTCTTTGACAAATCTTCTGTAATACCCGGCTAATCTCAAAAAGCTTCGGACTTCTGTAACATTTGTTGGTCTAGGCCAATTTACCACGGCTTCAACTTTCTGTGGGTTAATGGAAATGCCATCTCTACTAATAACGTGTCCCAAAAACATAACATGATCAAGCCAAAATTCATATTTACTCAATTTCGCATACAGTTTCTGTTCTCTTAGGGTCTGTAAGGCAAGTCTCAGATGATGTTCATGTTCTTCTCTACTCTTAGAATAAATCAGAATGTCTTCTATAAATACAACAATAAAGTCATCGAGGAATGGTTTAAAAATTCTGTTCATAAGGTCCATAAATGCAGCAGGTGCATTGGTAACTCCGAAAGGCATAACTAGGAATTCGTAATGTCCATACCTCGTTCGAAAAGCAGTTTTGTCAATGTCCTCTGGTTTAACTTTCAGCTGATGATAATCGGATCTGAGATCAATCTTAGAGAACACTTGAGCACCTTGTAATTGATCAAATAAGTCATCAATACGCGGCAATGGATATTTATTTTTCACAGTTACCTTGTTCAATTCACGGTAGTCAATACAAAGTCTCAGTGAGCCGTCTTTCTTTTTCACAAACAAGACAGGTGCGCCCCACGGTGAAGTACTGGGCCTGATGAATTTCTTATCTAACAGTTCTTGCAGTTGCACTTTCAATTCTTTCAGTTCAGTCAGAGCCATTCGGTAAGGAGCTTTAGATACTGGCTGTGTACCCGGAATTACATCAACGGTGAACTCAATCTCCCTATCAATCAAATCCCCTGGCAGATCATCTGGAAAAACATCTGGGAATTCTCTGACTATAGGAACATTGTTCATATCAGTATTATCATCGGTAGGTACAGTCAATATAGAACAGAAATACCCTTTACACCCCTTTCTAATCAATTTAAAGGCTTTCATGGAGGAAATCAGATACGGAGGAGGTACTACTCCTACTCTGTTAAACACAAATTCGGGCAGTCCGGGTGGACGGAAAACTACTTGTTTCGTTACACAGTCTATGGTGGCATGATACTTCGTTAACCAGTCCATCCCCAATATTACATCAAAATGGTCAATGTTCAATGGCAGTAAATCAATATATAGATGCATATCCCCAACAATAATTTCACATGCAGGGTACATATAAGCACAAGTCATAGATCCCCCAACAAGTGAAGATACAGCTAACAGATAGTTCATGGGTTCTAATGGTCTATTCAATTTTCGCGAAAAAACATGCAATACATATGAATGTGTAGACCCCGAATCAATCAGTACATAAGCATTTTGGGTACAAATAGAGAGGATACCTGACACGACGGTCTCGGTATTTATACGTCTCCCGGTATGACTGAGAACACTCGGCCTTGCCTCATAGGCTCTTTCCCAGTAGCTTTGGGGTTGGGTTTTGGTAGAGCAGTTGATGCTGCGCCGCTGGCTGCAGCTTTAGTATTGCCCTGAGGAGCAGAGGGGCAATCTTTTACCATGTGGCCCACCTTGCCACACCTGTAACAAGCACCAGATAACTTATAACAAACCCCTTTGTGTTTCTTACCACATTCAGACCAGGGCGGTATGAAACCACTTCCCTTACTAGAGCTGGTGGTTGACCCTGAGTTTTGCTTTTTGTTCAGTGGGTTGTTTCTGCCTTTCTTGAATTTAAAACCCCGTTTCTTTCCGCGCCACTCAGTTGCGGGTGTTTCAGTCTATTTCAGTGCTTCAATATTTGATTCAGCCATGATTGCTCGGTCAAGGACATCCACATACTTCAATAGTTTCACAACGTTGATCCTATCAAGGATTTCAACATTAAGGCCGCCTTCAAACTTCCTGGCCTTTTTGTAATCTCTATCAATCATGTGTGGTGCATAACGGGCAAGTTCTGTAAATTTAAATTCATACTCAGCTACCGACACAGTACCTTGTTTCAGTTGTTCAAATTCAGTCACTTTTCTGTCCCTGATACACTGTGGAAAGTATTTCTCGAAGAAGGCTCCCTTAAACTGAGCCCAATCCATAGCAGTATTGGTGTCACGGACCAGCATCCACTACCGTCTAGCTTCTTCATGTAAGGTGAAGGTAGCTGGCAACACTTTATGTGCTTCAGAGCACGGAAACACTTCAAACAATTTTTCTGTTTCAAGAACCCAAGCCTCAGCCTTTAAGGGTTCAAGGCCTCCCTGAAAGGATGGCGGTTTCATCTTACTAAATTTCTATGTCAAAGCTATGATATCATCATTAACAGGTGGCTCTGGTTGTACTGGAGGAGGTGGAGGCTGTGGGTTCTGTTGTTGCTCTAGTCTTTGAGTTAGTAATTCCACCATTCTCTCCAACCTCGCCATTCATGTCTCAGAGGGTTCAGTTTCATCAACATTTCTTGCGTTGTCCATCTCACTATAGGCAGTTATAACAATTATAAACATAAGCAGTTGCATACTTAGCCAGATTATCACATTAACAGTTATATTCATGTCTTAGCCACACACACTTATCATGCTCATGTAATGCCCTAATCGCTTTTCTAGGACATCTTATAGCTCATTTGGACACGTGTGTGCGGTATAACTCGTGATATAAGTATCGCTTTGATACCACTCTGTTACGACCCAAACCCACCCCTATGGGTTTAGTACCGCAATCGGCCAGTAATCCGAGATTACCGAAGGCCTGCTTAACAGTCAAACAATAATACAAAGTACAGGGGCTGGCGGAAGCCAAAATAGTAAGTAGAGAATGTCCAATGAGCTGTGACAGTCTGTATGCAAAAAGACTTTTTATATGGATTCACATTCAGAAACAAAACAGTATGTACAATATATACAATCATTCAAGACAGGGACTTAATCCCTAATAGAACTGTACAATACAGTAACATTCAGTCTATACAGTTTATAAACAAAAAAAATGGGGAAATCTAAAACTCCCCAAGCAGCCTCAGCTTGAACAGATCAGGAACCTCGAAGTGAGGCACAAAGGTTGGCTTGACAAAACTGGAGTTTACCCTGACACTTCTAGGACCGGTCCGGTGCCTGTACACCTACATATATATATGAGCAGTGAGCTAAAGCCCAGTGAATAACATAATGCGTAAAGAAGTTAAGAATGAATGTCTTTTCAGTATAGAAAACAGTCGATTGATTCAGTATATCAGTCATTCAGTCATAATAGTCATATGTGGTACATCCATTAGCAGAACGGTACAGTAAACAGTAGGTCTTGAAAGACCGAACAGTCAAAGATGGCCATCAGTAATGATTCCAAACTTGGGAACCGACAGAGATCTCTGTAACAGTAGCAGTAACAGGTCAGTAACAGTATATTGCCATGGATGCCACAATACAGTTCAGAATAGAGGACAAACATTCATTCAGTTAACAGTAAACAGTTCAGAAAACAGTTTAATTGATCATTCAGAAAATATTCATTTTCGAACATATCTTTACAACATTGTTACTCATAGAGTTTTGGGCTACAGATAAGCTAGAGCGCGTCTCCGAAAGCCAATCCTACACAGTTACAGAATGAACACACACTAAGCTACACAGTTGGGAAAATAATAACTTAATCCTTATCTTGACTCGGTGTGGTTCTACATCAATATTCTCATTAAAATGCCTTAAACTAGGCCTAAGAATGCCTAGAATGAAATGATGATGCAAAGATGCACTTAGAAAACATTTTCAGAGTTTTCATAAAACAAGGATCTCGCTTGAGCGTGGGATTCCCCGCTCGAGCGGACATGCAAACAAAAGACTCCGCTCGAGCGTAAACTTTCCCACTCAAGCGTACTGAAAAAGTACTGGATGTGTGAAAATCACGCTCGATTGGGCGTTCGATACCCGCTCGAGCGTGTGAAATAAGTCCTCGCTCGAGCGTCCAATACCCCGCTCGAGCGGACTTGTAGACACCCCATTTTTGACCGACCTTGAGACTCAGACGTCACCAGTTGAGCGCTCGGTGATACTGCATTTTGTGCTCGTTCAGAAGTTTCAGAGTCTCGGCTGCGAGCCTTGCCTCCGGACTTCCGGACTCTTTTGTGCTTTGCCTCGGTTTGCGAACCAGGCTCCATTTTCTCTATTTTCTCTTCCTGAAGGGAGAGAGAGGTCTCGTAGATCATCTCTCAGTGGCCGTAGGCTACGTTTCGTGGTCGTAGGCCGTTTTGCCCGTTTGGAGTCTAGTTTCCGGTTTTTCGGAGCCGTTGGTCGTGTGCCTCGGTTCGGGACCGCTTAACCACCTCCGTTTGCTCCAGTTTTTGGCATGCATCTTATTTACTCCCTTTTGAGGGACACTGAGGTCCGAGAGACCAACTTCGTGGTCGGGCACAACTTCTGGTGCCTAACAGCCCACTTTCGGGGCCCCGAACTGCATGTTTTGGCTCCCGAACTTTCATTCTGCATTTTTGGGCTCCGACCCAAACTTGAGTTAGTCATATTTTGAGGTCCTTTTCATGTTTGATTAACGACCTTTTGCTATTTGAGATCTCCTACTGCCACTTGCTTCTTTACCCCTCTTTTAGGCCTTTTTTTGCACGGTATTTTAGGATTACTTGTGAGCTGTTTCGGACTTGGTCATAAACTACAAAGTGTCTTGTTTTGAGCCCCTCTTCAACATTGTTGAAGGGCTCTCGGCCATTTGGATCCAGAAGCTACCATTTGCCTTTATATCCCACTTTTTGGCCTTTTTGGGGGGAAATTTCAATTTCAATTTCCCCCCCATTTTTCCCCCTCTTTGTCTTATAAAACCAGTAGCTCCCAGCTGTTTTTGAGGGTTAGAAAATGGTTTGAAGCATTATACACACAACCTCCCTCTCCCTCTCTTCCAAGCTCCAAAACCTTTTGTTCTTGGACCATTTTTACACTACAACCCCTAGCCTATCACCTCCATTACTCATTTCAGTACCTTTAAGGACATTTGAAGAGCTTGAAAGCTCAGATTTTCAGACTAAAAGCTGCTGAAAAGTTATTCTTCAAGGGTGAGTCCCTATTTCCCTTAAAGTTGCACTTTTTTGCATGATTGTTTAGCTTTACTTGCAAGTATTTTTGGACTTCGATCCAAACTGAAAAAGATCATATTTTGAGGTCATCTTCATGTTTGAAGTTTTCTTATCCCCCTTTTGTTCTTTACCTCTCTTTTAGGGCCTATTCTTGCATGATATGTTAGCCCTGTTTTTAAGCATTTCTAGGCTCCGAGCTAAACTGTGAAGTGGCTTATTTTGAGCCCTTCTTCAATATTGTTGAAGGGCTCTTCACTTTTTGAGGCTTCCATCTGTCACTTGCCTCTTTATCTCTCTTTTGGCCATATTTTTGTATGATTTGTTAGCCCCTTGTGCTTGAGTTTTTGGACTCTGGTCCGAACTGTAAGTGGCTTTATTTTGACCCCCTATTCATATTTTATTAAGGGTCTTTTACTGTTTGAGGCATCCTTTTTGTACTTTGTGTTATAGCTCTCTTTTGGCCTTATTTTGCATGGCATTTTGAGCATGCTTGTGCACTGTTTTGGGTCTGGTTATAAACTGTAAAATACCATATTTTGGGCCCCTCTTCGACATTGTAGAAGGGCCCTTTTCTGTTTGGGGTCAGCGGCTGTCACTTGCTTCATTAGCCTGCTTTCGGGGCCATTTTTGCATGCTAGTTTATCCCCATTTGCATTCATTGTTTGACCTTGCTTAGAACTGTAAATATGTTTATTTTTGGGCTTTCTTGACTCTGTCTTTACATTCCATGTTCAAATAATGCACGCTTTGTATAGCTATAGGTCATTGCGTATGCCTAGTTTTGCATTTCGGGTCTCATTTCATGCATCGGGTGTCATTTTGCCATCTTTCGGGGCTGTTTTGCATCATTTATTGCCTCTGAAATTTGCATGCTAATATGCCATATTCCGTGTTTTGCCATGTCTTGTTAGAGTGGCATTTCGTGCCTTAGGGTCGATCCTCGATTTGCGTGCACGCGTGCACGCATCTCAAGTTGTCTCATTTTCATCTAATGGCCTCTTATGCGAGCGTGGCTGAGGTCCACTTGTGTTATTATAAGTCCATTTATGCATTGTGTATGCCATTTTATTTCATAAGCATTGCGTATGCTAGGTTGTATGTTAGCGCATTGTGTATGCCATGTTATCTCGTGCATCGTGTATGCCATTTCATAGCATTGTGTATGTTAGGTTGTATCTTAGTTGCATTTCATGCATATCATGCATATTGCATCGTGCTTGGGGTACTCCGAGTGACGGAACGTGTCCTAAATTCCCAGTCGCCGACATCCGGATTATCATGATGGTAAATCTTAGGTTTTGTTTTGTTTTCATGTGCATTCATTCTATATTGAGTTGCACAATTCGACTCCTCGGCCATCATGCATCGATATGCGTGATTGGTGGCACGAGGATCGAGGCATGCATACATTAGTGAAAATATATTGCCATGCTCTTATCCTGCTCTCTGTTGCAGCAAATCAAGAATCAGCAGTCTTCCGGGGTTGGCGCGCTTTCCAAGAAATCATTGCAAACAGAGGCTAATTGGGGCATCGCAAGGGATTTCCGCACAAGGCAACCCGAACATGCATCATTCATCATCCGAAGCAGCGTCGAGGCAGTTCTTAGCTTGCATGCTAGTTTACAGCTTATCCTAGTTTAATTTGTTAATTAATTAGGATTTTGTAATTATTTGGACTGTAATATTTATTCGGGACTGTATATTATTTATTCGGACCCTCTACGCGAGGGCACAACTGTAATAAGTGTGCGTGTGTGTGATGTATGTCTTCCAACCCCACGTCTTTCTCCCTTTTATTTACCCGCTTATGATGGTTAGATTAGGGCATGTTTCAATTAGTATACAGTATGATAGCATGTTTGCATTCATTCATCTGTTTTGCATGCACCGGGCTCGGCGCATCATACTAACTGCATTGTATTTTCAATTTCAAGTTGAATACATGTTAGCTGTAGCATTTCATATGCCATGTTTAGAATAGCCGAGCCTGCTATAGTTGCATTTTTGCATGTGTTGTATTAGGCACTTCTGTATAGTTAGGATCATGCATGGATTTCTAATAAGCTTCTGTTTTGGCTTGGAGTACTCGGTAAGTTTTATGCTTTAGCATCCTTGCATGTGTGTGAGTGACTGCCATGATAGCATGCTTACCATGAGGCTATTTGCTTATGTGATATAACTGCCTGAATGCCTGTGGGTGAAGGTTGGGTTATTTGGATTGGAACAAATCATTGACTGTGAGTTTTAAGCCCACTAGATAGTGGCAAAATCATGTTTTTCTAAGCCCAACCGAGGGTGGCAAATCCACGTCTTAGCCTACTTGCGGGTAGCACAATCAAACCACTTTAAAAAATAAACATGAAATGTTTTGTTCCAATTCAGACGATCCAGTCTATACTTGTATGCTGTGCACATCACATAGTAAATCTAGGCTAATAACCGGAATAAGAACACACAATGTTTTCAAAACTTGATATCATGGTTAGTAGAGGCCGATCTTTGATCGGGCAAGCGGGGGTGCTCACGAAGTGACCTTCCCCAATCGTACCCAAGTTCCCGAGCCGAGGTAACTTTGGTAATGACGGACACGCGGCCTTAGGCAAACGAGTCAGGGTTTCCTAAATTTTTCCAAAATAAAACATTTAGGTGGCGACTCTGTATCTGGCAAAGCAGTCCATGTTTGGCACTTCTTTCAAAATCTGTTTTCTCAAAACGATTTGCCGGATTTGGACTCTTTGGTTCAGATATAGAACTGTGACAATTTTAGAGTCCTGAACTGTAGTGAGCCCAATATCGAACGGAACAGGAGCTCGTTCCTTCCGGGGCGTTCGGGGATGTTTACAGTTTCTGGCGACTCCGCTGGGGATTTAGAGAACTTGACTCGAACTCATGATATCTTGTTTTGATTACACTTATGTGTTTCTTTGCATTGCATTTGTATTGATGCGCCTAGGACACCGTGTTTGCCATCTGCTATTCCTGAACGGTTTGTTAGAGGCTTATCTTGTCAAGGCATGACCATAAGGCTGACCGGTTGTGGGCTCTGCCAGTATGGGAACACAAACCCCGATTTCACCGGGGCACCCTTTTTGACCATTTGACCTAGTGCATATTCGGATCCATAGTGACCATTCCAAACTAGGACAGGTTGCTTACCCGATTTAGGTTGTTTGAAACCGCTGCGTGCGTAGTGAAACCCTAGCTCCTGACAAAATAGGACAGGGAAACCCTACCCCAACATAGGGGTGTTTTGGCTCTCGCTTGTCTGCTATGTGCTTTTAGAGTGCGTCTCTATAGGAATGCATGTATCAGTCTACAAGTTTGGGCATCAGGCCTGCGGGCACCAGTTTAGTAGTTTGGGCATCAGGCCTGTGGGCATCAGTATCTGGGAATCAGTTTTACTTGAGGGTATCAGATTTGAGGCAGAATTTTGGGGGCAGAATTCAGTAGAGGGCACAGTCATCCTACTATGCTCGTATCTATTTTGGTAAAATCAGGCTGAGATGCTCTTTGTTTTCCCTTTTTGCTAGGGTAGTCTGGGAACCATAGCTTCAGAAGGCTCCGATATTCCCCGAGGTTCATTGAACTTGTGCTGATAGACTTTGTCAGGTCAGAGATTCAGTTCAAGGGCAATCAGTGTTCCTTTGCCAGAGGCAGGGTAAAAGGGCCAGTCAGGCACAAATCACCAGTTCAGCAATTACCAGATCAGTGGCCCTTATCCACCCCACCAGTGAACAGTCAGGCTGAGGTCTCAGTTTCTACTGCAGGGATAGATACCAGTCAGTTAGATGGATCAGCAGAACACATCAGGGATGGAGGCAATGATGTGCCAGATGCAAGAAAGTATGAAACTCATGCAGCAAGATGCTGTCCGCCAAGCTGAATTCGCCAAACAGCAGGTTGCGGTCATGGCCCAACAGGCAGAGCTAATCACCCGATTGCAACAGCAAAACGGAGCATCTACTTCGCATCAAGCTCCCCCCCCCACACCAGTAGATCCAATACCCGGGGAGACGCCAAATGTCCAAGAAGGTACGGACATTCCGACAAGGCCGGCTTCACCCCTAATCTTACCCCAGCTGTCTAAAGCACCAATCAACCCATCGGACTCTCCCTTTGAGTTCGAGGTAGACCATACAGCGTTGAAGTTGAGCAAGCTTGAAAAGTTGTTCAAGAAATCCCAGGGGGTAAATTCCATCCCGGACATTGAGGACGGGTACACCGACGCAGCTGTGACACTGCCGGACAGGTTCAAGATGCCTTACATCGACCGTTTTGACGGGTCAGGAGATCCCATGGTCCACCTGAGTTTGTTTTCAGATGTTCTGCGCCCGATGGGCTTGACAAGATTACAGAAGCTTTCCCTTTTTGGTAGGACCCTGTCGGGTATTGCGGCCATCTGGTACGCCAAATTGGAGGATTCAGTGAAACGAAGCTGGGAGGAGATGGTCGAGGCCTTCGTCGCACAATATTCATACAATACCCAAATCGAGATTACGACCCGTGATCTTGAGACGACGAGACAGGAGCCTAAGGAGAGCTTCTCAGAATTCGTAGCCCGCTGGAGGGCCAAAGCCTCAATGATGACCCTTAGGCCCACTGACAAAGATCAAATTCGGATGATTGTGCGCAATCTCCAGCCCAAGCTTATGCAGAAAATGATCGTTCTCCCCTTCCCCACCTTTTCAGACTTACATGAGATGGGAGTACAAATCGAGGACGCTATGAAGCAGGGCCTTCTTGACCAGGAGAAGGAGCAGCCCAGGAGGGCGTTTACCCGCAGTTCGAATGCGACCACCAGTGGTGATGCAGCTGCAAGATCTTCTGAAGTGGGCATGGTCACCACCACCACATCAAAAAAAGCTACCCCATTCACTGGTGCATTCGGGAGTAGCTCGCAAGCAGCCAAATATCCACTCCAAACCAAGAAGGTTTTCACCCCACTTTATATGCCTTTGTCAAAGGCTCTAGGGGTTTTGATCAAGAAAGGGCATCTGAAGCCCCTGGAGCTGCAGCCATTACCAAAGAACCTCCCTCTCTCACACAACCCGGCCAACTACTGTGCCTTCCATCAGCGAGCTGGCTATGACACTGACATGTGCTTTCGTCTCCGCCACGAAATACAAGATTTGATCGACAACGGGGTCATCGTCGCACCAAGTCCTGCAAAGTCTATCGGCACTTGATCAGTGAACTTGGGGGGAATAATGTGACTATGTGATCAGGAGATGAACCACCTGCAGGCAGCGCTCGATTAACTCCAGACGTGGGAATGGCATGCACTGTTCTGAGCAATATGCAAATACCAGTTTTTGTGCTTTCTGACTTACGTATTGGGTCAGTCTTGTTGTGTCGTACAGAGTCAGTCTTTTCTTACTGAGTCAGCTGGGTCTGTCTTGTTGTACCGAGTCAGTCCTGTTTCATTGGAGTCAGGTGATTCCAGGGGTGTTACCTTGGGCATCACTGCTTTGTTTTGTGTTTGTCTTTTTGTTTTCTTTTGAGTCTGTTTCTGTCTTGGAGCCAGTAATGCCAACAGATTTGAATGAAACAGCAGTGATTTTCACGCTCTTGCATTTGCTTCTGTCTTGTGCCAGTTGTACCAGAAATTCCAAATGAGATGGCAGTATTTGATTAGAAGCTGTGTCTTTTCTGTGCTTTGAATTCATTGCATCGACCTAAGTTTTTCAAAACTTTTCGAACACTGCGGTGAAAACGAAGAGGAAGGAATTCCTCGGGTTTTGCAAAACTTTGATCATTCGAGAGAAAGAGAGGCATGCTAAGCCCTTAATGAATGAAATCATGCTTGTTAGTGTGAGTACTGAGAAGGATCCTGGCTTGATCCAGATTGGTTCTACATTGTCTTCAGCGCAAGCGACTAGTCGTTTTCTTAAAAGATTTCAAAAAATATTTTGCGCGGTCCTGCGAAGACCTGTGTGGAATCGCTCTTGAGATTGTGCAGCCTAGGATCGCTCTCAGCCTCGAGACTCGACCCCTTGCTTTCAAACCTCAAACTCGGCCTCAGAAAGTTCAAAGGTCAACCATAATGTGGGGCCTGTGTGGCCAGATTCAAAGCAGCCCTCGAACAAAGGGCAAGAAAGTCAGATCAAGAAGATCAGATACGATCAAAGGAAGCTTGCAAAGCTCAATCAAAAGCACCCCTCAAACTAGGGGCAAATGAATTTCAAATGTGCTCGAAGAGTCAAAGATGAAGAACGGCAAGAATGCCAAATCCAAGAAGGAAGGAAGGAAGAAGACACTGCTGAAGAACAACTGAGTTCCTATCCACAACACTATGAGCAAATTCAGCCCCCATTGGATGGACTCCTACTTCGTCAGCAAATAACAGCCATTCTCCTGGATTCAGATAA
>NW_021025315.1:366927-428250 GCF_004153795.1 Camellia sinensis | reverse complement strand
TAGCTTTTTGTAAGTCAGAAATCAGCTTATTCTTTGAGTGAGGCAGGAGATGCTTAATTTATAAGTCAAAAATCAGTTTATGTTCATAGTTATAAGCTATAAGCTGTTTCGACATAAGCTATAAACACTTTCCCACAGCTCTACCAAATAGGGCCAATATCTATTTGCCAATTCTTCCCCTCAACATTGGTCTAGATAACATATATTTAACCAAATCTGTGGTTGCAATTACCAAGACAATTGTAGGCAAAAGATAATATCTTAATTTCATTGCAGCGAAATACAATGCAAGGCACAACTTTTCTACAGCTGAATATTTACATTCACACGAATTTAAAAACCTACTAAGGTAATAAACTGCTTGCCCTTTGCCTTCTTCATTGTCCTGGGCTAAGAAAACTCCTAGTGAATCTACTGCTGTAGCTATATACAACTTCAATGGCTTATCACCCTTTGGTGGCATCAGCATTGGAGGGTTGGCCAAGTAGGCATTGATTCTTTCGAAAGCAATTTGATGCTCTGCTATCCACATAAATTCCTCTTCATCTTTCAACCTTAATAAGGAAGAAAATACTTTAGTTTTCCCTGCAATATTAGAAATAAATCTTCGAAGAAAATTAACTTGTCCAAGGAATTTTTTTAATTCTTTCTTACTTGATGGAGGTCTGGCTTAAATGATAGCTTTGGATTTGTTCTAATCAATCTGTATTCCCTTCTTGTGTACTACATAGCCCAAGAAGTTTCCAGCTGATACACCAAAAGCACATTTAAGAGGATTAAGTTTCAACTTGAACTTTCTCATTCTTTCAAAAGCTGCTTCCAAGTGAAACAAATGTTCCTCCATGGATTGAGACTTTACTACAATGTCATCAATGTAACACTCTAAATATTCTCCAATGAGATCATGAAAGATAGTGTTCATAGCCCCTTGATATGTAGCCCCAGCATTCTTCAGGCCAAATGGCATTTTAACCCATTCGAAGGTGCCAATGTTCCTAGGACATCTGAATGCTGTCTTATGGATATCATCTTCTGCAATACAGATTTGGTTATAACCAGAGTGCCCATCCATCATTGATAAAATCTTGTGCCCTGCTGAACTATCCATCAATAAATCTACTATGGGCATGGGGTACTCATATTTTGGAGTTACTAAATTCAGGTTTCTGAAATCGATGCATACCTTCATTTTATCATTCTTCTTAACTACAGGCACAATATTGGATAGCCATTCAACATACATGGTTGTCCTAATAAAGTCTGCCTTGAGGAGCCTAAGAATTTCCTCCTTGACCTTCTGAATCACTTCAGGACTCACCCTTCTTGGTTTTTGCTTGTATGGCTTGAAATTAAGCCTCATAAGGAGCCTATATTCTACTAATGACCTATCCAATCCTGGTAGTTCATTATAAGACCATGCAAAACAATCTTTATATCTCTTCAAGACCACCAACAATTAGTCCCTATCAAGAGCATTTAACGAAGCACTTATATAGGCGGGCTTCTGTATAGAACCTTTCCCTAAGTTCACTTCTTCTAAAGGGTCTTGCATCTGAAGACTCACTGATGCTTCTTTTTTTATTTCTTCTGTCTTCGAAGCAATCTCCTTACTTTGTCCTGCTCTCAATTTCTTTGATTCAACATCTTTGCCCTCCTCCTCATAGACAAAGTCTGTCTACAAGGCTTCTTCTTCCTGTATCTCCTGAACTTTTGTTTCAATGTCCAATGCACAGTATTTATCCAAGGCCAAAACCCTGACCTGTTGCTACTCCTACTTACAGCCTATTACTATGGCTTCTTTCTCTTGCTCTTGCACCCTCTGGACTATTGATTTGATTCAATATCTTTGCCCTCCTCCTCATAGATAAAGTTTGTCCACAAGGCTTCCTCTTCCTGTATCTCCTGAACTTTTGTTTCAATGTCCAATGCACAGTATTTATCCAAGGCCAAAATCCTGACCTGTTGTTACTCCTACTTACAGCCTATTACTATGGTTTCTTTCTCTTGTTGTTGCACCCTCTGGACTATTGATTTTATGTCTAATACTGAAAACTTAATTAAAGCCAAAGATCTAGCCTCCTGGGTTCCATCTTTTTGCCTACAACCAGGCATCATTGTCATCTTTGGCGACAAACTCTTCATCAACACTTTCCTGGACTAAGTGCTTCAGGTGTGCTAATTCTTCATCAGCCGTCACTTCGGCTGATCCATCCGGTTTTCTCAGTACACTGAGTGGTGTCACTTATTCAGTATACAATTTGGCCTCTGCAAAATCTGCACAAGCTATAAAGGGTTGAGGATCTGCATTGATCTCCTATGTCTCTCCATTACGCAAGGCCATCATGATCTTCTGATGTAGAGAGGAAGGCACACATTTGTTGGTGTGAATCCAATCCCTACCAAGTAGAGCATTATACTTAACATTGCTGTCGATAACGAAGAATGCCGTCATGTAGTCCCTGGTTCCCACACTTAGGTTGATGGGCAAAATGCCCTGAGCCATCTGTTTGTCTTCAGCGAAACCAGCAATGGTTGTGCTAGTTGGGATTAATCTAAGGTTCCTCTTTCCTAGTTTCTTCAAAGAAGATTTCGGAAGCAGGTTTACTACTGCCCCATTATCTACCAATACCCGGTTCATTTGTATCTCATCGAAGAAGACCTTGATATACAAGGGTTTGACATGTTATGTCATGGATGTCGTGAGATACTCAAAAGGATATGAGAGGTTAATACTCACCTCTTCCTCACTTTCGTCTCCAGTTTCCATTGGTGTGGCCACTTCGGATTCGTTTTGCACTATACTTACTTGTGAGTCTTCACTAGAAACTGGAATTAGGTCAATCTCCTGACCTTCTTGGTTTTCATCTTCAGCTTGGAATTCCTGTGGTAGTATATGTACCATATTCACTGATACTGGAGGAAACGAGCCAAATTAGACGACTGGCTGCACCTTCTTCTCTTCCTGGCCAATTTGTTCAATTACTTCAGAAGCATCTTCTATGCTGCATTCTGGCACTTCAGTACTAGTAACTTTCTTCGAATGGTCTATTTCTGCTAATTTTTTGACCAAAAATGTCTGTTCAGCCATGAAGGCTTCGAACATTTCCTCCTCAACCATCTCCTTCCTTTGGCCTAGGCCAACTTCTCCCTCTGTCTCACTATCGCTTTCCATCAAAGCCCTTTCCAATCCTGCTAAACTGGATCTTTCTTTGGCTTTTAGTTCGGAGTGAACTTTGGCCAATTGCTCTCTACTGCAACTCTTTTTGTCTTGAAGAGTCGATTTTGGACTATGATCTAACTTTGGACTCTTTTTTCCCTCTGTCTGGCCCTTTGACTGGACCAATGAAGAGCTTCCTCCACTTTCTTTCAGATCCTTCTGGTACTGAGTATACCTTTGCTGGATCTTCCTCATTTGGGATCTAGAACTCACTAGGACCATGTTTGGTTCCTTTCTTTTTGGATGCTTTAGTAACACCCAATTATTTGGAGCCACCAAGGGAGGTTTGACCATCCTACCCTGGTCTTCAACAATATTTCTTTGGGTAGATATTTCCTTAGGTTTGTTTTGCATAACAAACCAATCTGGAACCCCAGGTACCCATGAACCCACTAACTCAGTTATTGAACTGTTTCTTTCTTCCTTTCGAGCCAGTTTCAAAGCTGCCTGTGAAAGCCACTACTTGGCCCTGACTCTTTGTTTTGGGCCTAATTCGGCCTTCCATGAAGGTGGCCACTTTCCATCCTGTGTGAGGCTGGTCTAGGGGGGCCAATCTCTGGCTTTGATCCCACAACTTGAACCCACTTCAGGTCTCCTTTCTGGATGATTGCCATCCATTCTGTAATAGTTAGGTGGTCTGGATTCATGTAGAGGTCTCTTGCCCTTAGAGTGCACTTTAGTGGCTGCTGACCCAGCCATGAATGGATGCTGCCTAGGACCAGTTGGATATGGCTTTTTGTTATAGGCACTAGTTGGTTTAGGACGCCTTTAATATTGCTTCTCATCAATCGGAAGCCCTTTTAACCACTTGTAGCTTAATCTGTACCTGGGACACATTCTTTGCATGACAGTTGCCTCTAAAGAATCATCATCCAGTGCCTCCTCACCAGAGCATTCCCTCTGGTCTGCAAAGCTCTATCCAACATTTGGTAAACTTCTAGCATCTTTCTTGATAGTAGTCTGGCTAACAACATGCATTTGCACATTGACCTCTTCTAATTCCTTCAAGAATAAATTCTGGAAGTCTGGCACAATAACATTGGCTGTAGCTTCTCCAATTTTTGGGAATGGATTAGTGTCAATCCCCATAGCCTTTTTTACGTTAGCTAGGAATTTTAAACTCTCCTTTCGAATCTGTTCTTGGATCTTGTCCCAAAAAATAATACAGTTTTTAGTTGAGTGAGACCAAGAATTATGCCATTTACAATATACTTTCCCTTTAAGTTCCTCTGGAGGCGGAATTTTGACTCCTTTTGGCAACTTCAAGAAATTTGCTACAAGCAAATGATCAAAAATGTCATCTGCCTTTGTTAAATTGAAAGAGTATTTCCTATTGCGATTTTTCTTTTTAAACTATTAGTCTATTGTTGTGTCTTTATGAATTAATGCTTCACAGATCACAGGTTCTTTTCCTACAATCTCTGTTGTATCAATCTCATAATTAGGATCTCTATAATATGTCTTGTATGATACATTACTTCGATTTTGTTCTTCCTCTAGTAATGCTTCATACCTAGACACTTTATAGGTTAGTTCCACTAAGTCTCTAAACTCAGTTGAGTCAAACTTCTTTCGAAGCCTAAACTCTAAACCATTTTGAGTCAATCTCACGAATTCAGGCTCTGGTAAGATGATCCTACATTTGTTTCGTGCTCTTTTGAATCGGGTAATAAACTTAGCAGCCTTCTCATCAGGCCTTTGACTCAACTTTGCCAAGTCTGCCATGAAACTTCTGGCTCTGTTTGGAAGAATTGGGCATGAAATGTCTCCTCCATTTGTTACCAAGTTTGGATAAAGTCAGATGTAAGGTTAATATACCATACAAAGGCTGCCCTAGTTAGAGAATTTGAGAACAGTCTTAACTTCATGTAATCATTATTGGTAAATTCATCACATTAAGCAGCGAACCTAGCAATATGCTTTACTGTTGACTGGTTTCCATTCCCATAAAAAAAAACAAAGTCTGGTATCCTAAACTCTCTTGGGTATTCATGTACATTATCTACCCATTCTGGATATGGTTTCCTGTACACAGAAGTTTGAACCCCCCGAGCGATCAGTCCATACATCTCTCTAACAATATCAGCAATTTGGTCCTTAAGAACCATATTTTGTGCTTATTGAACTACTACTGGAGGAACAAACACAGGATTTGATGGACAACCTTATGTCTGATGTCCTCTTGGTCCATAGGGCAGTATATTTGGGACTGGTTGTCCCTATGGTGCTGGCTGCTGTTGAGGGTATGAGGGACCCCTCTGAGCTTGTCCAATGAAAGGACCTGCGAAAGGTGCTGGAACAAGTGTTGTGTCTCTTCCAGTCACAGGAAACCCTTCCAACCCCCCGGGTACAAATTTGAACAAAGGATTAATGAAACCCCCTTGTGCCAGGTATGGCTTCAAACTTGGGATTTGGAAGCATCCTTATGCCATTTTCTTGTGTTAGCCCGAATCCACCAATTTGCATGGTTTCATTATTAAGTAATGAGGTATTTTGATTTGTCACAGGCCTCGAAAGAGGCTTATACCAAGACTGAGGTGATGGTCTTTCATAGTTTTGGTTACTAGTTTGACCATTAGTATGTCCATTACTCTACACAGGCTATTTATCTCTAACCAATCTTTGCTGAGGGACATTTGAAACTTCCTCTATGTGCCTTGCGTTAGTTAGTTGATGAGTATTCATTCGATCCAAAAAGGATGTTGTCCATTTTTTCATTGTGTTTATTAACTGCTGTCCCATGGCATCTACTAGGCCTCCCTATGGATTCATTGGCTGAGTAGATGGAACAGTGGATGGTTCAATTCTTTAGCCTCGTCCAATATTTTGAACATGTGGTACTTGCTCCAAAGTGCTAGTCTGTTCGACCATCGGTTCTGATAAAACAAGTACTTTCACAGGATGTGTTATCACATTATCTTCTGGATTAGGTATTTCTACCTCTCATTCCACGCCTTCTTCCAAGCATTCATTTTCTCCTTATCTCCTACGTCTAAGCATTTTAATTAGTCCCACTAGGCGTGCCAAAAATATATGTTGGCTTTTTGGCTTTCGAAAGTTATTATTGTAATTTTGAGCATGCCAGTAAGGATCAATCAGTCCTTACAGAATATTAATTGCCAATCAATTATCAGATGATTGTATTTTAGTTCTTTCAGCCTTAATGAAGAGGACTTTTACTGGTGGCTTTGTTTAGGAGAATTAAAAAACAATTAAATGAAGAACAATTGTAGCATTTCATTAAATAAAATGGAAGACTTACAATTATTCAAGTCAGCCTCGTAGAGGTTTACAGTAACAAACTACTTGAAACTACTCCTACGAACGAAGTGTAGTGCAGGAATTTGAAGTACAGAAATATAAAGAACAAGAAATGTAAAAACTAGAAGGAAAATAAAGTAGATAAAACTGATTTTTTGGATCTTAATCTGAGGGTTCTTTCTGGGGCCTTCTCTGCTATTTATACTTCTTAATGATAACCATCGAAATAAGCTTCCAACCGTCGAATCATCCCTCCATGATTACTGATCGTGTTTCCTCATAGTTAGCTCCACTACGCCATGTCTGTAATTAGGCCTCCCTCCTAATTTTGAATTTAAATATATGAGTAACCGTTAAAGTCACGTCATCTTATATCTTTTTACTGATCTAGTGCTACACAGATCTACAATAACCAATACTAACTGCCACGTGTATGATTACGATTAAAGATTTGAATTGTCTTCCCGTATTACCCTCATCCTGCCATGTGTTGGACTGTGATTGACCTATACAAAATATGCAGCCAACAGTGATCCCAAAAACAAAATCCATATATATGCATTTCAGTCTTTACAAACACTTGATAATTGCTTCATGATCTGACAACATTGCTTCGTTTTTTACCTTGCGGAGTTATTATTTATTTTCTTTGAAGGCATGCAAAAATTATGTGTCCAACAAAAAGAAGGATATTTTAAGATTACCATATGGTTATCATTCGAAAAATCTAAGGAAACAAAAAAACGTGTGACGAAATACTAAACACTCACAAGTGGTAGGCCCCAGAAGCATTTCCGAGTAAAATGAGACCAAAAACAAGATGCCTTGAGCATTATATGGGGAATTGAGTAGTACTATATATATATTGAGAGGGTAATTTTTGGGAAAAATTGGGCCGAGCTGAGAGTTGGGCATTAAGGCCCAAAACGCGTAGTATATATTTTGATAACGCAGTTATCCTCAACTCTCTAGTTTTTCGGGAAGGCAGGACTAATTCTGCGGGGTAAGTAGCTCAGGGGAAGCCGTGTACCCCTTTCAAACTGCTGCAAGCACTCATCCAGTGGAAAATCGAACCCGTGACCGTGCGCCTTACCCAAATTGAGTAGTACTATATATGTTTGGAATTCAAGCATGAGCTTAGATCTTGTGCATTCGGAGCTAATTAAGAAGAAATGAAAAAGAGTGGATGCAACCTATGGCATGCTATGCTAGGTCAAGCTCTTGAAGGCACAGCCCCATACTCTATAAAATGGTAGTTAATGTTAGTGAAATAATGATTTAATTAATAAATGGCCTTGCATAATATAGTTGTGGAAGGTTTGAAATTGGTATTGGAGCACGGAATATCTATTCCAACTCTTGTTTTATCTCATGTCCAATATCCATTTTATATTGACACATCGTCAAAATTTAATATTAAAATACTATATAAGATGATACACAGAGTAGAATAGATGATCTATAATTGATTGTGTATATACACAAATTACTTTAGAAACCATCTAAAATTTGTTGAAAGATTATATTTGGTACTATCTTTTTGTTTAGTATTTGAAATAGGTCTTTCACAAAAAAAGAAAGAAATGAGATTGTCTATAATTAAATTACGAAGTTAGTTATAAAGTAGGTTTTATATTGATCTAAGCGATAAGTATAACTTTATTAATTTCACAAAGAGCATTGATAGAGACCCCCTTTAATCACCACCCCCACCACCCCACACACACATGGCGGGTGGTGATTGGAGGAGAAGGAAAAGAAAAAAAATAGAAATGAAAAACTAGCCAATGAAAAAGAAAGGGGGTCAAAGGAGATGGGAGGGAAAGGAGGTCTCAAATATTTTTGTTAAAAATAGGATACCAATGCTCTTTATGTGAAGAATCACCTCACACAAATCGTGAATGCACACATCATTCAATAAAAATATTTACTTTACAATCAATTTCACAATCTGACTTAAAAGAAAGCCATTATAATTGTCGATTTCATGAGAGAAAATGGAATTAATTGATCGGATTTTAACACTTGTTTTAATATATGGTTTGGTAATAAACTCCTTAATTTCTTGGTTTTTTTTTTTTTTTTTCTTTTTTGCCCTTTTAATAGGGCCAATGAAATAGTAAGCCCAACCCATAGGCACGGCCCAAACAGTCACCACCATGTATGGGCCCCTAATGACTCAAATCTCAGGAAGCCTAATCTATGGGCCGAGCTGGTCTTAAGTTTAAGGCCAAGACTTGGACTATGGATTTTGACAGGGTTTGGGCCCACCCATTTAATATTTTAAATAGAATCATTTGGTAATTCTATATTTACATTCTTTTTATTTATATACTACAAATTAAAAAAAAAAAGAAAAAAAAAGATTGGTATTTACAAAAATATTATCAACTAAATATGTTTTTTTTATTTAAAATAAATATAATACATTTTATTTTCACTGAAAAAAGTATAACATTCCGTTTGGATGGAACGATTTAATGAGAATTGATACGAAACGTTCTCATATTTGGATTATAAATCAAGTGAGAGACGGTGAAAAGATATTAGAACTAGTGAGAAAAAAAAAAAAACTCTTATTTTTAACCATTTCATTCCTCTCCGTTCACTTGTATAGAATATTATACGTAAAAATGAATTTTAAAAAAAATACAAACGATTTAATTTCTTGTTAACTACTCACTTTACAAGAAAATTTATAATATAAAAAATTTAAACTTTCTTGCAATGCATAATTCTAAATAATTAAAAAAAAAATTGTTAAAGCATAACGAGAAACAAAGGCCTTGTTTGGTTTGTCTTTTGAGAAAAAAATTTTAAGAAAAAATTTCAAAAATTTATTTAGTTGAAATTTTTTTTTAAATTCAAAATCATTTTTCTCTCTACTACATATCAATCAATAACTTTTTCTCTATTCTCTCTATTTCTCTCATATCTTACAGATTAATCAATCACTTTTTCTTTTACAACCATCTATCCAACTACAAAAAAAATTAAATCATCCCAAATTCTAAAAGTCCAAAACTATTTTCAAATTTTGTAAACTCTTTCTATTTTGCAAACATTTTCTAAAAAATGATTTTTCAAAATTATTTTACAAATACAAATCAAACATGACCAAATTAATTAGTCATAAAATATTTATAATATTAAAATTAAGGGTAAATTACAAATACGCATCTTGAGATTTACTTAAAGTACAGATTGTCCACTGTGATTTAGAAAATTACAAATACCTCTTTGTTAGTATTTTTTATTTAACAAAATTAATAAAAAAAAATAAAATTTATAACTGCTCTACTATACAATAATAAAATTACCTAAATTATTAATTAAAACATATTTCTAACATCATTAAAAACTGTTAATTGATTTGATGATTTATTAATAAAATGGGCAATTTGTTATGAAATTAGAAATCTTGGGAGTGGAATGTAATTTTCAAAACCATACACTGTAACAAAAAGCAGATTTCGCGGCTAAAACTGGATTTTTCGTCGCTGAAAGTAGTAGAATTGGCGACTAAAATGGAATTAGTCCCCAAAATTGATCACTTTTGCCGACTAAAAGAGTTTAGTCGCCGAATATAAGGGTTTTAGCGATTAAAAGTCAGTTTAGTCGCCGAATATAGGGGTTTTAGCGACTAAAGGTTTTTTAGTAGCCAAAAGTGATAGTTTTTGGCGACTAAAATAATTTAGTAGCCAAAAGTATAGGTTTTGGCGACTGAAAAACAGTTTGGTCGCTGAAAGTGAAGCTTTTTGGCTACTAAAAAAAATTAGTAGCTAAAAACAGTCAATTGGCGACTAAAATTTAGTTTAGTAGCCAAAAGGGGACGTTTTTGGCGACTAAATCTAATTTTTAGTCGCCAAAAGTGATCTAATTTGTTTTTTAGTAAATAATTTTTTTTTTACATAAATTATATTGAATAAAAATAATTACTTTTATATATATAGTTTTGTATAAATACCGGTCAAAGTAATATATAAATAATTTATGTTGCAATTATATTCATGTGATGTTGTAGTGGCATAGTGGGGAGAGTGTGTTGGTAAAAGTTTGGAATGTGGGATGGGTCGGTGGTTCAAATCTTGGGAACAGTAGAGTGTAATTTTTTTTTCTGAAATATGCTTTTGGCGACCACTTTTTAGTCGGCAAATGTATAAATTAAAAAAAATAATAATTCACTATTTGCGACTAAAAGATTAGTCGCTAAATGTATAATTTTCAAAAATGTAATTGACTATTGGCGACAAATTCTTTGGTCGCTGAAGACTAAAACTTTGCCGACTAAAATTTTTTTAGTCGCCAATACCTCCGCCGACCATCTACACGCGACAAAACTGGCGACTAAAATATTTAGTCGAGGAAAGTGAAAACTCGACTTTTGGCGACTAAAAAAGGACTTTTTGTTTTTTCCTGTAGTGATAGGAGGCGATTCGTATTTTAATCAAATCTCAAGAATGTATTCGTAATTTACCCTAAAATTAAAAGAAAATAAAAAACACAGCCAAATTATTATTATTATTTTTAATTCATTTTTACTTGGCCGCAAGGTTGTCGCTGCACTGGTGAGATCGAACAACTCGAACGCCAACAATGGCAAATTAATCTCTTGGAAAATTGGTTTTTATAAGGCTTATTTTAGGCCAACTTTGAGCCCAAAATTGAGTAGGCCCCAAACGTCGTTTGGGGTGAGTCCGAAGAGGTGACGTATTCCTTACCGCATGGCAAGTCACACGGTGAAAACGATTCATCAAAACCATTTATGAGTGAATGGGAAGTTGACGTTATTTTCGGATTCGTGGAATTGGACATCTAAAGAATGAAATGTGGGTTTCCTTGAAATGGGTTGTACCACATTAAAACTTTAAGAGAGCTTGTGTATATATATAAGCTCTAGAGTACAATAATTGGGTTGGGTCCCAATGGGCACCTCAAGTTTGTAGAAGAGAGGAGTTATGGGCAAAATGAACTTTAGCTCAAACCACCACACACGCACCGCTGCCACTGTCTGGGCGTAGTTGTGGGTCGGTTCTTGTATTAATTTTTTGGACAAAATTCTTTTGAATTTTTTCAAAAATTACTTGTAGAAAAATTTAATTAAATTCAAATTTGAATTTAATTTATGTCCTAATTTCTTTCCCCATTCGGTTCATGTCCAGCAAGTTCAAAAAGACCATAACAGATTCGGTTTTGGATAGTTTCTGAACAGATAAATAACTACAGCAGTTAATCTGTTGAAACAGTTTGCAGATCTATTTGAATTCAAACAGCATCTGTTCAAATTCAAAACTACACCTGTTCACTTCTTGAACGTACCTGTTCGGAACAAAATTTTTGCCTATAAATTCAGATTTGTTCCAGTAGTCTTGGTATCCCATAAACAGTTAGAAAAATTCATTTTTGCAGTCTATATTTCTCCTTTGCATTTTATTCTTCATTCTAGTGTTAGAGAAAATTAAAGAGAGTATTATAGCACATGGTTCTAGTTCGCCGGAAAAATCTGTTTGGAGTGCTACTACAAATTTGTGAAGATCATTGTATCTTGGGAGATAGACGCCACTTAACCGCAAGCACCGTAGCGGGGCGAATCTGTCTTAAGGACAGAGTGTCACACACTCAACTTGATCTTTTATTTTTCATTCGATAAAATAAATTTTGTAAGTCATTTATTTTATTTATTTTATTTTGTTTCAATTTATTTATTATACAAAAGATTGTTCTAACATAATCTTCTTCCTTTTTTGCCCTAATTCACATCTGGGTTTATGTTGAATTTTGGTCTATTCTTGATTGGGATTGAAGGCTAATGATGGAGAGATCGATGAGGATTCAAATGTGGAAGGTAATGCTGCTGACATTGTCACAGAAAACCAGAGTGAGAGAAAGCTATCCACTTGGTGAAGTTCGATATGATGGCAATCAAAGACCACCTAAAGTGGTAAAAGTTTAAAGTGCTTTTACTTGTCTTCCTTGTTTTGTTGGGGCTGATTGTTAGTTATTTATCTAGGGGCTGTTTAGAACATGCCATTTTTGTCAGTGTTTTTTACTTTTTACAAAAAGTTGTGTTAAAAAATAGAGTGAATGATGTGATTAGTGTTTTGGTTTATTGGCTAAGATTGAAGAACCCTTTATAATTGTTTTCTGTGTAATTAGGATTTTGAAGTTCCTGTAACAAAGCATGTTCCAAAGGTATTGCCTAAGGATTTTGACCCAAGTAGACAGTGTATATATTGTCAGAATATGACCAATAATGGTAGGTTATTATTTATTGGTCTCACGACTTTTTTTAATCGTGTATTTATTTTTTGTAGAACTTTTGTCCAAGCCTATGTCTAGGCTTATAGCCTTTGGTAGCAAAGGTGCAAAATTTTAGCCTTATTGGTGTGCTAATTTTCTATAATGTAATAATGTTAGTAGCCTATGATGACTTTATGGTTTTGTTTGTATATGTAAGATGTGTTCTATAAATTGACTTTCAAGCCAACATAATAGACAATGTAAATTCTCTCCATCTTTGGTTGCCTACTTCGTCTTTAACTTCTAAACTTCTCTTAAACACCATAATTCCATCATAATTCCATAGTGAAAAGCTCATTTCTTTTTTCTTTTTGTAATTAAGAGGAACAAAAGAATGCTCGGGCAGCTTTTGGGGACCTTGGAGGTGATCTTAAAATTTATTATTCTTTTTCATTATTCCTTAGAATTTGAACCCCTTGGTTTACATGAATGTATGTAGTGGGGATTATGTGCTCCGTGTTAACTGTATTGGGTTAGAACTAATTTTGAATGTTTTCTTTTAGTTGGAACGTAGTGCTGCAATTTATTTGAGTTTTCTAGAATTCTTTGGAGCATACATACAAGTGTGTTGAGTTTTATAACTAGTGATTAATTGAGGGTGTCTATATGCTTGTGAAACATTACAATTACAATTTTTTAGTTGGGCAATTAGTTATATCCAGGTGCAACGCACTAGTGGAAGAGTTTTGAGCTCTCTTAGAATTGCAATTTGTACTTGGCCTCGTTTAGCAAGTGATTGTTTTAGCCTAAAAGTCAAAAAGTTACTAAAAAAATCAAAAAATCAACAATTTATACCAAAAAATCAAAGATTCTCTTTTCTCTCTATTTTTTGCACATCTTTTCGTAAAAAGTCAAAAAGTCATCCCAAACGTACTATTTTTTTTGCCTCATATTTTAGCCAAAAAATTAAAAAGTTACTAAAATAGCATGTTCCCAAACGAGGCCTTAATGGTTGACTGTTGAAGGAACTTACTCAGCAAGCCTTCAAGAGCCAATCTAATAATGAACTTATTTATGAATGGAATGATTTTATTTTTTTATTCTGCTACACCCCCAACTGGTTTGAGAAGCTGAGAAGGTCTCACCATATGTTTGGATTCACCTCCTCTCCAGCGCTTTACAGTCCGGCTCCCTTCAGCCATTCCACCAGATGGAGCCGCATGGCGACAACGGATCCGACGGGCGAGAAAGGAGCCACGTCTGTGAAACTCAAGAAACAAACAAAACGACGCCAAGGTCTATTGTTTTGGCCAGATGGGGGTATGTAACGGAAAGTTTGTTTTTTATTTTTTATTTTGAATTACATATCCAGATTCAGATCCCTTATCCCGCCTTTTTCATAAAGTCAGAACCCAATCCCTCATTCCCTCTCTCTCTTTCTCAAAACCCAATCCCCTATCTATGATTCAATTTTTTTTCCATTTATAATCAATTGACGGTAGCAGGCTTCACCATTCCTGGACTCCATCATTTGAAAATCTTTGTTTACCCAAACAATTGTAGACACCAAAGGTTAGATTTGTAGTATTTTATTTTTCGATTTTTTTCGTTTTTTTTTTTTGGGTTCAAATCCATTCCAAGTGTATGATGAAATGCCTCGATGAATCATGGACTTGCAAACATGGGTGTGAATCATGGTGAAAATCTGGAAGTTAGATGCTCATTTATATATGTTTGCTAGTCTGTTTAAGAACCCACCTAAAATGTAGAAGCAATAGTTTTCATGCTCATTTATATATGCTCATTTATAAATGAGCATGTATAAATCTCATTTATATATTTCACTGAACAGATTAGCAATAGTCTGTCTGTTTGAGAACTCATTAATATATGCTCATTTATATATGATGCTCATAAATCTGGTAATTTTAGAGAACCCACCTAAAATCTGGTATGTATATGATGCTCATATTTCACTGAACAGATTTTTTTCACTCTTAAGTAGAAACAGATTTGTTATATCCATCAAGGTTAGGCTTTTAGATACTTCTGTAAAGTTTTTCTATTGATTTAGGAGGAGTCAATCACTTTTCCACAAATCAAATATTTAGAAAAAGAAAAAATTGATTTAGTAGATAGTATGAAACAGAACATTAATGTGTAAAACAGAGCCTCAATATCATTTAAGAACATTAAACCATGTACTGCTTTCACATATTTCTTAGATAAAAAATCATATTTATTTTTTTGCATTTTAGGTATTGGATATATCGAAGATGGATGATTTAACAATTGCTACCCAAATGGACGTTCATGGCGAGGATGATACACAATGTAAATCCATATTAGGTATGGAATTTGACTCTGAACAATTAGCTTATGAATTTTATAATTCTTATGGAGGAAGAGTTGGATTTAGTATTCGAAAAGAATATGCTCACAAAAGTAAGACCGGTGAAATTACTTCAAGGACATTTGTTTGTTCTAAGGAGGGTCTTAGAAAATCTAATAAAAGAGATTTTGCTATAAGGATTCCTAGGCCGGAGACAAGGACCGGTTGTGGTGCTTTGATGAGTATTAAATTAATTAGGCAAATTGGGAAGTATAGAGTTATCAATTTTGTAGAAACACACAACCATCCCCTTGTAGTAAGGGCATGTGCTTATATGCTTCCTTCCCAAAGAAAAATTTCCACCTCTCAATATATTGAAATAGATTTAGCAGATGACTGTGGGATACCTCTTAGGTCATCCTATGAGTTAATGGGTAGAGAGACAGGTGGAAGGGAATGTGTTGGGTTTTTGAAAAACGATCAAGAGAATTATTTAAGAACAAAAAAACAAAGAATATTGGAATTTGGTGAAGCAGGGAGCATATTGAAGTATTTTCAAGATCAGACGGCACAAAATCCTTCATTCTTTTATTCTGTGCAGTTGGATATTGAAGAGCAAATAAATAGTATTTTTTGGACATATGCTAGAATGATAATTGACTACGGTCAATTTGGGGATGATGTAACATGTGACACAACATACAAGATTAATAGAGAGAGCCGACCTTTTGCTATTTTCGTTGGCTTCAATAACCACCGAGAGACCATTGTTTTTGGAGCTGCATTGATGTATAATGAAACAACCGATTAGTTTATATGGTTGTTTAAAACTTTTTTAGAGGCAATGTTAAATAAACATCCAAAAACTATTTTCACATATCAGGATGCAGCAATGGCTAAGGCTATTTCATATGTGATGCCTAACACATATCATAGTGGGGTAAGAAATGTTTTGGGAAAGTTTATAGATGAGTATGAAAAGGAAGAGGAAGTTTTACAGCTTGGAATGCTATGTTAGATGAGTTTGATGTTCATAATAATTCATGGCTGCAAAGCATTTTTCATTTATGGAAAAAATGGGTTAGGGCATATGTTAGATGGACATGGTCAACAGGGATGAAGAGCACACAACTTAGTGAGAGCTTAAATGCTGATTTGAAAGAGTACTTGAGATCAGATTACAATTTGATTCAATTTTTCATTCACTTTGAAAGGGTGCTTAATGAGAAGCGATATAAGGAATATGAAGCTGAGTATGCATTGTCATATAAGTTGCCCAGGATAAAAGTCCAAGTTCTGATGTTGATTCAGACAGGAGATGTTTACACAAAGACTATCTTTGAAGAATTTCAAGATGAATATGTGGGTTCACTTGAGTTATACGTAGCAAATTGTGTTCACAAGGATGATTGTTTGGTTTATATTGTCAAAGCATATCAACAATCTACAATGCGTGAAGTGAAGAAAGACAAAGATGGTAATTTGTCTTGTTCTTGTTGGTTGTTTGAGATGAAAGGAATATTGTGTAGTTATGTTATTAAGGTTCTTAAAGATGAAATGATCATAATGGAAATTCCAAGCCAATATGTCCTGAAAAGGTGGACCAAATTAGCAAGAGCTGAAATTGTCCAAGATTACAAAGGGCGCGAAATTCAAGCTGACCCTAAGTTGGAACAGAGCAGTAGATACAAGTCATTGTGCTCCCTCTTTACTATGATTTCATCCCAGGCATCTGAATTGGAAGAAACATATGAAGATTGTGTTCAGGAAGGGAAAAAATTGCTCGCATTTGTTCAAAATAAGTTGCGTATACGTATCACCAATGGACCACTAAACTTAAATGATGCTAGCTCTACAATGAGAATGAATGAGGGCAGTGAAAATGTCATTCAAGCGAAGGGACTGAAGAAAAGGATTGACGCCATTCGTGGAAGGCGACGGATTAAAAGTAGCTTGGAAAAGGCATTGGAGACTTCAAGAAAGAAAAAGTAACGCGTTCAGGTATTATTTAAAAAAAAAAATTATGATCTTTACATTCTTTAAATTTTTCAATTTATGTTACTTGGTTTCATCTAAGTTCTTATCTTGATAGGATGTACAAACATCTTCAAATATGCTCCCATGTATGATGCCACCATATGTTCAAATACCAACTTCAATGCAGGTAATACTTATTTTTTTGTGTTCTTATCTTTACATTTTTAAATTTATTCGAGTTCTTTTCAAGAAATTTCAATTTCTAGGATGTACATATATCTTCGAATATACTCCCACATATGAGGCAACCATTAGCTGAAGTACCAAATTCAATGCCTTGGACATGGAATGGAGAGCCTCAATATGCCAACTTCTGAGCTTTACTTCAAGGATCTACTTTGCTTAACTCATCACAATGCTCGACTAGCACACATTACAATCAGGTATGCAACATGAATTATTGTGGATATCCTTCAATTCTATGCTTTGAACTGATTCTGATTATGTTTTTTACTTCATAGGTTCCCAATCTAAACATTATTCGGAATTCCTCTACACCAATATATCCAGAAATTCTTGGAGACCGATGAAGATTGTTGCAAGTGAAAGATTTTTGTTAATATTAAATTTGGGAATGTTTATTGTGAACATTAAATTTGGGAATGTTTATTGTGAACATTAAATTTGGGAATGTTTATTGTGAACATTAAATTTGGGAATGTTTATTGTGAACATTAAATTTGGGAATGTTTATTGTGAACATTAAATTTGGGAATGTTTATTGTGAACATTAAATTTGGGAATGTTTATTGTGAACATTAAATTTGGGAATGTTTATTGTGAACATTAAATTTGGGAATGTTTATTGTAAATTTGGATTGTGAATATTTCTATTACTACACGGTCCATTGAATCGTAGAAGTGATTTTTTTTGGGTACGAAATTTTATTTTTGGGACAATGAAGAATATCTCGGAAAAGTTGATTTTATAGATGTTGTTGATAAGCATATTTGATGAGGTGGGTATGAGATTGTTTACAAGGATGTATTGCAGGACAACACTAATGTGGTTGAGTTGAATTCGCTGAGATTGTGCAATTGGATTGTTTACAAGGATGTATTGATGAGCATTTTTGCCTAAATATATGGCTTCTAGATTTTGAAACTGTCACCATCATGTTTCATAAATTATGGTTGCTTTTGTGCTGTTTCATAGAGTTTCCTTTAACTTCAGTCTAATATGTTGCAATTAATGTAGGAAAACAAGAAAAGGAAATCTGATCTCAAAGATAGTCTTTGTGTAAACATCTCCTGCCTGATGTTCAAAGATAGTCTTTGTGTAAACTGTCTTTGAAGACTATCATTGAAATCTGATTTGTTATACAATAGATTGGCTTAGACTAAGGGAACATCAAATTTCAAAGACTATCATTTGTTACACAGACTATCTTTGAAGAAGCCAATCACTTTATTAGCTGAACATCATTTGTTATGTAATTGATTCAGGCAAGGAACATCAGAATTTAAAAAGCCAATCTCTTTGTAGTCCTTAGAGCTCTCAAGAAAAGGAATAAAAGAAAAAAAAAATTGGTCTGACCGGTAGACTGGCCGGAAGTCCGGCCGGTCAACTAATTTTTTTTTTTATATATATAAAAAATTAACTTGTTGGGATCTTTTTTGGCTTAAAATTTAATTTTGGGTTTGAAATTTTTTATTAAATTAAATCATTTATCTATTATATTTATTATAAGTGTTGAATCATCCCGTTAGTCACCTTCTGTTAACCCAAAACGACTAATTTCGGTGTCATTTTGTTAACTCAGCAACTCCATAGACGTGGCCTCCTTGGTGCCTTCAGATCTATCAAACGCCATGCGTCTCCATCTGGTGAAATGGCTGGATGAAGCCGAACTAAAGAGGGCTGGAAAGGAGGGAGATCCCATATGTTTGTGACTGTAGTCTGCAACCCATAGAAGTGCCTTTGTTAAGGAAACTCACTAGAGCCATAGTTAAAGAAAGTTCAATGTGCTTGCCACAAGGGAGTGGAAAGAGAGAATGATGTCAGTGATAGAAAATCTATTAATGTTCAATTCATGAAGCCATTCATAAATATGGATCTTGGACTTGTATAGAGAAACATTTGTGTCTTTTTTCTAAGGCAGGCCATGTTCTTTTGAAATTCCTAATTTTTGTTTAATTTATCCGAATTCCAAATGAAACCTTGAAACATGACAATTCCTTAAAGTACTTACACCAGAACGTAGACACACAATATTTTTACCAAAAGATAGGACATTAGCATATGTGCATATGTATGTATGTCTATTCAGAATAAGATATTGTAGTGGTGTTTGGGAACAATAGTTAGAGCATCTCCAACCATTATTGCTATAATGCTATTGTCATTGCTATAATTTGGCATTGAATAGTGTTATTTTGCCAAATTATAGCAATGGTGCTCCAATAGTCATTTGCTATTTTGGCAAATCTCAACTAACTTTCCCTCCAAGTTTGTTAGTGTTGTTTGGATATAGGTTTTTTTGTAATTTATTTTTGTTTATTTTTTGTGTTTTGTGACATTTTTTTACCTGTTTGTTAAAAAAATTATATATGTATATTCTTCCTAACTAGACAAATATAAAAAATTAAAAAAATGAAAAATTGAAAAAAAAAATTGTTTGATTAATTCACCCCCACCAAAAAACATATCACTACATATTTAATAAATTTTTTTAATTACACATAAAAAATAAACAATCACCAATTATTCACCAACAACCAACTACCAACAACCATCCATTATTAACCCAGCATTCATTCACTCACAACTATTCACCCAACAACCACCCATTATCCACCCACCCAACAACCGTCCATTATTCATCTACCCATCCAACAACCATCCATCATTCACCCACTCACAATTTTCTCTATAAATATAACACAAGGTTTTCTACAATTTTCATATTCACCTACCCATCATTTTCATATCTTCTAAACTCCCTGTATCTACGTAAAAGATTTTCTACAATTTTCATATTCACCCACTCACCCATCCACTTACAATGAACAATTTGACTAAAGTTATATTGAATGAAGATTTTGATGAATCTTCATCATCTGATGATGATATCATCATGATGCAACTATTCACAGCACAACAACAAATATTACAGAGGTTAAGCCTAAACCAACAAACCAAATATGTTGGTTCCACAAGTGGTCATCGATACATTAATCATGAGAGGGTCAAAGGCGATAAACAAATTTATAGAGATTATTTTGTAGATAATCCTGTCTATCCAAAAGAATACTTCCGAAGACATTTTCAAATGAGGCAGTCATTGTTTGTTAGTATCTTACACGATATTCAACAAATGAATGAGTACTTCATCCAAACCCGTGATGCTACTGGTGCTCCTGGATTATCCAGTGTACAGAAGATGACTGTAGCACTTCGGATCCTCCAGTATGGCATACCTGCTGATACTATAGACGAGTAAATTAGAATCGCCGAAAGTACTACAATTGCCGCCTTAAATTTTTTTACCAAATTAATTATTGCTACCTATGAAGCCGTTTACTTAAGATCTCCAAATGAAGCAGATGTCGCCAGATTATTTCAAGAGGGAGAGCAACGCGGGTTTCCTGGAATGTTAGGGAGTTTGGATTGGATGCCCTAGTGTTAGGATAAATGTCCAACTGCCCAAGCCGGTGCTTACACTGGACATTATCACAAACCAACAGTTGTACTCGAGGCAGTTGTCTCCTATGACTTGTGGATTTGGCATGCTTTCTTTGGCATGTCTGGCTCTCTAAATGATTGTTATCCTAGATAGGCAACCCAAGAGGGGGGGTGAATTAGTTATTAAAAATTTCACAATATTAAAATTAACACAATATTCAGAATTTTAATAAATAAAAAAAATAGAATAATAATTATCAATATAAAAGTAAGAGAGATAGGGAGAGAAAATCAAACACTGCGATTTATAGTGGTTCGGCACGCCAAGCCTACATCCACTCCCCAAGGAACCTCCTTGAGAATTTCTTTACTATCAATTGAATAAATACACCACCAAACTTGTGGATTTGGCACAGCACTTACTCTTATCTATTGAGCCTCATTCAACAATAAATGTCTTACCCTTACAAAATCTCTCACAAAAATAAGGAATGAGAATAAGTGGTACTTAAACCTCCTTTTACAATAATTCTCTCACAAAGAGTAAATATGAAAGTGTAAAAACAAAAGCTAGACTTAGATCTGAAAGTGAAAGAGCAGAATACAATATACTCAAAATTTTGGAGCTCACAGAAAATTTTCTCTTCAAGTTCTTGATTTTTTTCCACACACAATACTTCTATTTATACACAAAAATATACCCGTTGGACACTCCTTGCTGACATCATGGCTTACATAAGCACGCTTCTTAATTTTAATATTCAGCACATGTTAATAAAGAAAAAGATGAAAATAATTAGTAAGAGTAACTTTTTCTTTTCCCTTTTTATTTAGTCAAAAATGCAGCCACCGTTTTAGAAAATTTTGATATAAAACACAACTTTCAACCAAGCAAATAATTTGCTTCAATTTTTTTTTCTTGTTTCATTGGTATATATATATGTGTGTGTGTGTGTGTGTGTGTGTATGTGTGACATGATACAAAATTCAAATATGAGCCACCGATTTGTAAACAATTTGAATCACATCTTTGAATTCAAATAGGGAATTGATTTTGCTCCATCATTATGGACTCCTTGAAGTCAAGAACTACATGATTTTGTGTCTATTTTCTTATGCAAGCAAAATCAAAGAATTTTGCAACTTTTCTTTTTAATTCTGTAGGCAAAACATTTTCAAAGATTGATTTACAATTACATAAGTCTTCTCTTGTAATCATGGGCACCTTTTCTTTTGTATAAATTTTCTTTGTTCACTTTTTCAAACTTCACAGACAAATCACCAAGGTTTGAATATATAATCTAATCAACACTTTTGAATATAATATCATGTATATACATGCATATATATAAGATGCAATAATTTTGTCAAACTTTTACACTTACCTTTTCTTATTTATTATAGTAATATATATATATATATATATCAATGATGCAACAATGTTTGTTGTGACAGCACAGTGCTGTCACAGCACCTGCCCCGCGTCCTCTTGTCACTGGGATGTTAAGAAACATACGTGACAGCTGCATCATTTAGTCATCTTCATTTTAGGTAGTTTTGTTTTTTACATTTTTGGTAAGTTTTCATTTTTATTTATTTACTTTATTTATTAGGGTAAATTATTGTAAATCCCCTTAAATTATAACCGATTTGCATTTTGTCCATCTGAAATTCAAAATTCAACAATCAACCATATTAAAGTATTATCTTATTACACTTAACCCCTTCCATTAGGATTTTGTTAGAGATTTTAGGTAATGTGTAAAGCACATGACATGTTGATTGAATTTATAAGGCAATAATGCTCTTATCTGGTGATTTCGTTTGAACTTTGCCACTAAGATAAAGAAAACAAAGTAAAATGAGATCACTAGATAAGGGTATTATTGTCCTAAAAAATCAATCACATGTATTATTATCTAAAAAATCAATAAGTTTGTTATACTTCACACACGACTTGATTTTGTTTAAATCTCGAGAAAGAACCCCTACTATAAGGTGTCAAGTGTAACAAGATAATAGTTCTAGATAATTAATTGTTGCATTTTGAAATTCATGAGAATAAAATGTAAATGAGTTATAGTTTAATGACCCTATTAAACTAATAGAGTGTGAAAATAACGCATGAGAATAGTCTTTGACCAAGGTTTCAAGGGCAAATAAGTGGATGTTGATAAAAGCCACACCACATTGCCTCGTTGGCAGGGATGGAGTTAGTAAGGGACCAGGGGTTCGAGTGCCTCCCGACATTTTTTTTTATTTTTTAAGTCGTACTCTATCATAGATGTTGCCATCAATCTTTGGGTATTACCCTTTAGCAACTTCAGAAGTTCTGCATTAACCAACCTCCTCTGTTGGGATAGGTCATGTGAATATCCTATCCTATGAGCAATCTCCACCATCATAGTATAGTATTCTCAATGAATTATCCAAGATTTTTTGCCATCTCTGATAGTTCAGTGGGAATCCCCTCAACAGGTCGAGCCCGTTTTTTCCCAGTTTTAGTAGAGTCAGCACGGTTGGGAACATTACCTGCAGTAGACATTGAGTAATCCGTATCACCCATGTTCATACTAAACTGTTCAATAGAAGACTGTTCTCCTACTAATGTTTTTCTCTACTTTTTGCACATCTTTTCGTAAAAAGTCAAAAAGTCATCCCAAACATACTATTTTTTTTACCTCATATTTTAGCCAAAAAATCAAAAAGTTACTAAAATAGCATGTTCCCAAACGAGGCCTTAATGGTTGACTGTTGAAGGAACTTACTCAGCAAGCCTTCAAGAGCCAATCTAATAATGAACTTATTTATGAATGGAATGATTTTATTTTTTTATTCTGCTACACCCCCAACTGGTTTGAGAAGCTGAGAAGGTCTCACCATATGTTTGGATTCACCTCCTCTCCAGCGCTTTACAGTCCGGCTCCCTTCAGCCATTCCACCAGATGGAGCCGCATGGCGACAACGGATCCGACGGGCGAGAAGGGAGCCACGTCTGTGAAGCTCAAGAAACAAACAAAACGACGCCAAGTTCTATCGTTTTGGCCAGATGGAGGCATGTAACGGAAAGTTTTTTTTTTATTTTGAATTACATATCCAGATTCAGATCCCTTATCCCGCCTTTTTCATAAATTCAAAACCCAATCCCTCATTCCCTCTCTCTCTTTCTCATAACCCAATCCCCTATCTATGATTCAGTTTTTTTTCCATTTATAATCAATCGATGGTAGCAGGCTTCGCCATTCCTGGACTCCATCATTTGAAAATCTTTGTTTACCCAAACAATTGTAGACACCAAAGGTTAGATTTGTAGTATTTTATTTTTCGATTTTTTTCGTTTTTTTTTTTTGGGTTCAAATCCATTCCAAGTGTATGATGAAATGCCTCAATGAATCATGGACTTGCAAACATGGGTGTGAATCATGGTGAAAATCTAGAAGTTAGATGCTCATTTATATATGTTTGCTAGTCTATTTAAGACCCAACCTAAAATCTAGAAGCAATAGTTTTCATGCTCATTTATATATGCTCATTTATAAATGAGCATATATAAATCTCATTTATATATTTCACTGAACAGATTAGCAATAGTCTGTCTGTTTGAGAACTCATTACTATATGCTCATTTATATATGATGCTCATAAATCTGGTAATTTTAGAGAACCCACCTAAAATTTGGTATGTATATGATGCTCATATTTCACTGAACAGATTTTTTTCACTCTTAAGTAGAAACAGATTTGTCATATCCATCAAGGTTAGGCTTTTAGATACTTCTGTAAAGTTTTTCTATTGATTTAGGAGAAGACAATCACTTTTCCACAAATCAAATATTTAGAAAAAGAAAAAATTGATTTAGTAGATAGCATGAAACAGAACATTAATGTGTAAAACAGAGCCTCAATATCATTTAAGAACATTAAACCATGTACTGCTTTCAAATATTTCTTAGATAAAAAATCATATTTACTTTTTTGCATTTTAGGTATTGGATATATCGAATATGGATGATTTAACAATTGCTACCCAAATGGACGTTCATGGCGAGGATAATACACAATGTAAATCCATATTAGGTATGGAATTTGACTCTGAACAATTAGCTTATGAATTTTATAATTCTTATGGAGGAAGAGTTGGATTTAGTATTAGAAAAGAATATGCTCACAAAAGTAAGACCGGTGAAATTACTTCAAGGACATTTGTTTGTTCTAAGGAGGGTCTTAGAAAATCTGATAAAAGAGATTTTGCTATAAGGATTCCTAGGGCGGAGACAAGGACCGGTTGTGGTGCTTTGATGAGCATTAAATTAATTAGGCAAATTGGGAAGTATAGAGTTATCATTTTTGTAGAAACACACAACCATCCCCTTGTAGTAAGTGCATGTGCTCATATGCTTCCTTCCCAAAGAAAAATTTCCACCTCTCAATATATTGAAATAGATTTAGCAAATGACTCTGGGATACCTCTTAGGTCATCCTATGAGTTAATAGGTAGAGAGGCAGGTGGAGGAGAATGTGTTAGGTTTTTGAAAAAAGATCAAGAGAATTATTTAAGAACAAAAAAACAAAAAATGTTGGAATTTGGTGAAGCAGGGAGCATATTGAAGTAGTTTCAAGATCAGACAGTACAAAATCCTTCATTCTTTTATTCTGTGCAATTGGATATTGAAGAGCAAATAACAAATATTTTTTGGACATATGCTAGAATGATAATTGACTACGGTCAATTTGGGGATGTTATAACATTTGACACAACATACAAGATTAATAGAGAGAGCCGACCTTTTGCTACTTTCGTTGGCTTCAATAACCACCGAGAGACCATTGTTTTTGGAGCTGCATTGATGTATGATGAAACAACCGATTAGTTTATATGGTTGTTTAAAACTTTTTTAGAGGCAATGTTAAATAAACATCCAAAAACTATTTTCACAGATCAAGATGCAGTAATGGCTAAGGCTATTTCATATGTGATGCCTAACACATATCATAGTGGGGTAAGAAATGTTTTGGGAAAGTTTATAGATGAGTATGAAAAGGAAGAGGAATTTTTTGCAGCTTGGAATGCTATGTTAGATGAGTTTGATGTTCATAATAATTCATGGCTGCAAAGCATTTTTCATTTAAGGAAAAAATGGGTTAGGGCATATGTTAGGTGGACATGGTCAGCAGGGATGAAGAGCACACAACTTAGTGAGAGCTTAAATGCTGATTTGAAAGAGTACTTGAGATCATATTACAATTTGATTCAATTTTTCACTCACTTCGAAAAGGTGCTTAATGAGAAGCGATAAGGAATATGAAACTGAGTATGCATTGTCATATAAGTTGCCCAGGATAAAAGTCCAAGTTCTGATGTTGATTCAGGCAGGAGATGTTTACACAAAGACTATCTTTGAAGAATTTCAAGATGAATATGTCGGTTCACTTGAGTTATACGTAGCAAATTGTGTTCACAAGGATGATTGTTTGGTTTATATTGTCAAAGCGTATCGACAATCTCCAATGCGTGAAGTGAAGAAAGACAAAGATGGTAATTTGTCTTGTTCTTGTTGGTTGTTTGAGATGAAAGGAATATTGTGTAGTTATGTTATTAAGGTTCTTAAAGATGAAATGATCATAATGGAAATTCCAAGCCAATATGTCCTGAAAAGGTGGACCAAATTAGCAAGAGCTGAAATTGTCCAAGATTACAAAGGGCGCGAAATTCAAGCTGACCCTAAGTTGGAACAGAGCAGTAGATACAAGTCATTGTGCTCTCTCTTTACTATGATTTCATCCCAGGCATCTGAATTGGAAGAAACATATGAAGATTATGTTCAGGAAGGGAAAAAATTGCTTGCATTTGTTCAAAATAAGTTGCGTATACGTATCACCAATGGACTACTAAACTTAAATGATGCTAGCTCTACAATGAGAACGAATGAGGGCAGTGAAAATGTCATTCAAGTGAAGGGATTGAAGAAAAGGATTGACCCCATTCGTGGAAGGCGACGGATTAGAAGTACCTTGGAAAAGGCATTGGAGACTTCAAGAAAGAAAAAACAACGCGTTCAGGTATTATTTAATTTTTTTTTATTATCTTTACATTCTTTAAATTTTTCAATTTATGTTACTTGGTTTCATCTAAGTTCTTATCTTGATAGGATGTACAAGCTTCTTCAAATATGCTCCCATATATGATGCCACCATATGTTCAAGTACCAACTTCAATGCAAGTAATACTTATTTTTTTGTGTTCTTATCTTTACATTTTTAAATTTATTCGAGTTCTTTTCAAGAAATTTCAATTTCTAGGATGTACATATATCTTCAAATATGCTCCCACATATGAGGCAACCATTAGCTGAAGTACCAAATTCAATGCCTTGGACATGGAATGGAGAGTCTCAATATGCCAACTTCTGAGCCCTACTTCAAGGATCTACATTGCTTAACTCATCACAATGCTCGACTAGCACACATTACAATCAAGTATTTAACATGAATTATTGTGGATATCCTTCAATTCTATGCTTTGAACTGATTCTGATTAAGTTTTTTACTTCATAGGTTCCCAATCTAAACATTATTCGGAATTCCTCAACACCAATATATCCAGAAATTCTTGGAGACCGATGAAGATTGTTGCGAGTGAAAGATTTTTGTTAACATTAAATTTGGGAATGTTTATTGTGAACATTAAATTTGGGAATGTTTATTGTAAATTTGGATTGTGAATATTTCTATTACTATACGGTCCATTGAATCGTAGAAGTGATTTTTTTTTTGTACGAAATTTTATTTTTGGGACAATGAAGAATATCTCGCAAGAGTTGATTTTGTAGATATTGTTGTTGATAAGCATATTTGATGAGGTGGGTATGAGATTGTTTACAAGGACGTATTGCAGGACAACACTAATGTGGTTGAGTTGAATTCATTGAGATTGTGCAATTGGATTGTTTACAAGGATGTATTGATGAGCATTTTTGCCTAAATATATGGCTTCTAGATTTTGAAACTGTCACCATCATGTTTCATAAATTATGGTTGCTTTTGTGCTGTTTCATAGAGTTTCCTTTAACTTCAGTCTAATATGTTGCAATTAATGTAGGAAAACAAGAAAAGGAAATCTGATCTCAAAGATAGTCTTTGTGTAAACATCTCCTGCCTGATGTTCAAAGATAGTCTTTGTGTAAACTGTCTTTGAAGACTATCATTGAAATCTGATTTGTTATAAAATAGATTGGCTTAGACTAAGGGAACATCAGATTTCAAAGACTATCATTTGTTACACAGACTATCTTTGAAGAAGCCAATCACTTTATTAGCTGAACATCATTTGTTATGTAATTGATTCAGACAGGGAATATCAGAATTTAAAAAGCTAATCTCTTTGTAGTCCTTGGAGCTCTCAAGAAAAGAAATAAAAGAAAAAAAAAATTGGTCTGACCGGTTGACTGGCCGGAAGTCCAGCCGGTCAACTAATTTTTTTTTTTTTATATAAAAAAATTAACTTGTTGGGATTTTTTTTTGGCTTAAAATTTAATTTTGGGTTTGAAATTTTTTATTAAATTAAATCATTTATCTATTTTATTTATTATAAGTGTTGAATCATCCCGTTAGTCACCTTCTGTTAACCCAAAACGACTAATTTCGGTGTCGTTTTGTTAACTCAGCAACTCCATAGACGTGGCCTCCTTGGTGCCTTCAGATCTGCCAAACGCCACGCATCTCCATCTGGTGAAATGGCTGGATAAAGCCGGACTAAAGAGGGCTGGAGAGGAGGGAGGTCCCATATGTTTGTGACTATAGTCTGCAACCCATAGGAGTGCCTTTGTTTAGGAAATTCACTAGAGCCATAGTTAAAGAAAGTTCAATGTGCTTGCCACAAGGGAGTGGAAAGAGAGAATGATGTCAGTGATAGAAAATCTATTAATGTTCAATTCATGAAGCCGTTCATAAATATGGATCTCAGACTTGTATAGAGAAACATTTGTGTCTTTTTTCTAAGGCAAGCCATGTTCTTTGAAATTTCTAATTTTTGTTTAATTTATCCGAATTCCAAATGAAAACCTTGAAACATGACAATTCCTTGAAGTACTTACACCAGAACGTAGACACACAATATTTTTACCAAAAAATAGGACATTAGCATATGTGCATATGTATGTATGGCTATTCAGAATAAGATACTGTAGCGGTGTTTGGGAACAATAGTTAGAGCATCTCCAACCATTATTGCTATAATGCTATTGTCATTGCTATAATTTCGCCCGCTCGAGCGAAGCCACTCTGGCTCGACCCACCAGACACAAACTCAACTCTCGCTCGAGCGACAAACTCTTGGCTCGAGCGAAGGGTCAAAAATCTGGGCAGCAACACTAAGCTCCCAAACACAACCAACCTGAAACAAACCTGCCCAACACATCCTATAACTCAATACGAAGTAAAAAGGATGCAAACAAGATAATAAACAACTACCAACATCCACGGACACATGTCCGGAGCACTATTCAACAAGGGTAAAACCCGGGATCGCTATATATATTATTTCCAACTAGACAAATATAAAAAAAATGAAAAATTAGAATATATATGTATATATATACACATATAATTCACCCCAGCAAAAAATATATCACTACATATTTAATAATTTTTTTTAACTACACATAAAAAATAAACAATCACCAATTACCCACCAACAATCATCCATCATTCACCCATCATTCATTCACCAACAACCAACTACCAACAACCATCCATTATTAACCCAGCATTCATTCACTCACAACTATTCACCCAACAACCACCCATTATCCACCCACCCAACAACCGTCCATTATTCATCTACCCATCCAACAACCATCCATCATTCACCCACTCACAATTTTCTCTATAAATATAACACAAGGTTTTCTACAATTTTCATATTCACCTACCCATCATTTTCATATCTTCTAAACTCCCTGTATCTACGTAAAAGATTTTCTACAATTTTCATATTCACCCACTCACCCATCCACTTACAATGAACAATTTGACTAAAGTTATATTGAATGAAGATTTTGATGAATCTTCATCATCTGATGATGATATCATCATGATGCAACTATTCACAGCACAACAACAAATATTACAGAGGTTAAGCCTAAACCAACAAACCAGATATGTTGGTTCCACAAGTGGTCGTCGATACATTAATCATGAGAGGGTCAAAGGCGACGAACAAATTTATAGAGATTATTTTGTAGATAATCCTGTCTATCCAGAAGAATACTTCCGAAGACGTTTTCAAATGAGGCGGTTATTGTTTGTTAGTATCTTACACGATATTCAACAAGTGAATGAGTACTTCATCCAACCCGTGATGCTACTGGTGCTCTTGGATTATCCAGTGTACAGAAGATCACTGTAGGCCTTCGGATCCTCCAGTACAGTGTACCTGCTGATGCTGTAGACGAGTACATTAGAATCAGCGAAAGTACTGCAATTGCCGCCTTAAATTTTTTTACCAAATCAATTATTGCTACCTATGAAGCCGTTTACATAAGATCTCCAAATGAAGCAGATGTCGCCAAATTATTTCAAGAGGGAGAGCAACGCGGGTTTCCTGGAATGTTAGGGAGTTTGGATTGTATGCCCTGGTGTTAGGATAAATGCCCAACTGCCCAAGCTGGTACTTACACTGGACATTATCACAAACCAACAGTTGTACTCGAGGCAGTTGTCTCCTATGACTTGTGGATTTGGCATGCTTTCTTTGGCATGCCTGGCTCTCTATATGATTGTTATCCCAGATAGGCAACGTAAGAGGGGGGGTGAATTGGGTTATTAAAAATTTCACAATATTAAAATTAACACAATATTTAGAATTTTAATAAATAAAAAAATAGAATAATAATTATCAATATAAAAGTAAGAGAGATAGGGAGAGAAAATCAAACACTGCGATTTATAGTAGTTCGGCACGCCAAGCCTACGTCCACTCTCCAAGGAACCTCCTTAAAATTTTCTTTACTATCAATTGAATAAATACACCACCAAACTTGTGGATTTGGCACAGGACTTACTCTTATCTATTGAGCCTCATTCAACAATAAATGTCTTACCCTTACAAAATCTCTCACAAAAATAAGGAATGAGAATAAGTGGTTACTTAAACTTCATTTTACAATAATTCTCTCATAAAGAGTAGATATGAAAGTGTAAAAACAAAAGCTAGACTTATATCTAAAAGTGAAAGAGCAGAATACAATATACTCAGAATTTTGGAGCTCACAGAAAATTTTCTCTTTAAGTTCTTGATTTTTTTCCACACACAATACTTCTATTTATACACAAAAATATACCCGTTGGACGCTCCTTGCTGACGTCATGGCTTACATAAGCACGCTTCTTAATTTTAAATATTCAGCACATGTTAATAAAGAAAAAGATGAAAATAATTAGTAAGAGTAACTTTTTCTTTTCCCTTTTTGTTTAGTCAAAAATGCAGCCACCGTTTTAAAAATTTTTGATATAAAACACAACTTTCAACCAAGCAAATAATTTGCTTCAATTTTTTCTTCTTGTTTCATTGGTATATATATGTGTGTGTGTGTGTGTGTGTGTGTGTGTGTGTGTGTGACATGATACAAAATTCAAATATGAGCCACCGATTTGTAAACAATTTGAATCATATCTTTGAATTCAAATAGGGAATTGATTTTGCTCCATCATTATGGACTCCTTGAAGTCAAGAACTATGTGATTTTGTGTCTATTTTCTTATGCAAGAAAATTCAAAGCATTTTTCAACTTTTCTTTTTAATTCTGTAGGCAAAACATCTTCAAAGATTGATTTACAATTACATAAGTCTTCTCTTGTAATCATGGGCACCTTTTCTTTTGTATAAATTTTCTTTATTCACTTTTTCAAACTTTGTCAACACTTTTGAATAGAATATCATGTATATATATATATATGCATATATATATAAGATGCAATAATTTTGTCAGACTTTTACACTTACCTTTTCTTATTTATTATAGTAATATATATATATATATAAAGGTATGATTTATTTTCAAACACCACTTGAGTAAGTTTCACTTTGCATGCAAAATATAAATCAAATAATTTTGCTATATATCATTCATCCTATGTGATCATATCAAAAGAAAACAAATTATCAATATCACATTTGTCAAAATAATATAATTAATCAATTTTAATTTTGTCAAAAAGTGAATAGTAAAGTGTTCAAAAATATTTTTATTTAAATAATATTTAACAAATATATATATTTTAAAAAGATAATATTTTGTGTCAAATAATATGTATATTAAAAAAATTCAAATTGTTACAAATAATATTTTAGACATCATCAAAATTAAATAATATGATTAACAATGATATTACTGTTCTTGACAGGTCGCCTTTATTTGCTGAATTAACTGGAGGACATGCCCCTACTGCCAACTACACCATCAATAATCACGCATACACCATGTGATATTATTTTACTGATGGTATCTATCCTCGTTGGGCAACGATTGTGAAAACAATATCTCAACCTCAAGGTGCAAAGAGACAACTATTTGTAAGGATGCATGAGGCATGTCGAAAAGATATCGTAAGGGTATTTAGAGTGCTCCAAGCACGATTTAATATTGTCAGAGTTCCAGCTAGAGGTTTGAGTGATGAAGATCTGTACTACATCATGAAGACGTGCATTATTTTGCATAATATGATCATTGAAGACGAGCGTGATATTCCAGAAAATGAACACAGTGCAGCACAACTTGAGACTGATACCAGTAATTTGGGCTGTCAAGTGTCACGCGATCCGAATGAGGAGCATGCTCAATTTATGTTGAATCGGCAGAGGATTAGATCTATTGAAGCCCATAACGCAATTCGTAATGATCTAATTGAACACTTGTGGTCCCGAGCTGGAGAGTTAGATTAAATTTGCATTTTATCTTTTTAATGACAGTTAATGTTATTTAATGTCAGTTAATGCCTTTTTATTCTAATATAATTATCTTCATTTAATGTCTTTTTATTTTATTTTTTTATTATAATATTACATTGTGAAGTACAAAATACTCAAAAAAAAATAACATGAAATTTCATTACAAAATAATTACATTGCAAATAAAGACTAACAATTACATCAAAAAATAAATGATATTGCAAATTTTAAAAATACATTATCCCGTAATTATTCATCAGGAGGTAGGGGAAAAAAAATTTGGGCTGCTCACATTTGAGGACCACTTGGCGAAAATCTCATTTTTTGGCATTGTGTAATACGCTTTCATCTGAGGGTCCAAATGAGAAATGTCCGAAGTCATTATTTTGTGTTCTTCCATCTGAGGGTCTCAAACTCATGTTTTTTCATCTCAAATTCTTTCATCTCCTGCAGTGCTTGAATCCTTTTTTCTTCTCTTTCCTCTTGTTTCTTTTCTTTCTCAGCAAGGTGTTGGTTAAATGTGTCCAATTGTATATTCATTTTTTTGGACTTCAGTTTCAATGACTTGATTTCTCCGAAATAATTCTTTCACAGATTTCCTACCCATTGGCCTTTTACCCCTTGTAGAGACGCTGCCCTCACAAATAGTTGGATTGTTACCAACACTTGGACTGTTGTCCTTTTCAAGAGAAATGCAATTATCCATAAGGGAATCGAGGGCTAAATTAGGGGTAAACACTGTATGCTTCCTTGACTTTACCGTATTTCCGGGAGCTACATCTTGCCACCTGATATTGTCTTGCAATATCGGCCAACAATGTTCAAAGGCAAAATTTTTGTTTTCATCTTGATGGTGTAAAAATTTTGCTTGAAGCATCTATTTAAAAAAAATTGAAACATTATTTAATTACTTGAAAAGAATAATAGACTACTCTCAATTTTATTCAATGAATCCACATATACACTGCTCAAGATATTATATAGTGAAAACTATCTAACTAACTCAACTAACAAACACTCTAACTGTCTAACAAACATTACAACTGTATCTATATTTGTTACAGATATTATTTGAAAAACATTTAGGAAAACAGAGCTGTGATGAACAAGATATCAATGCTGACTTCTTCTCAAGCTGAGACTGCAGCTTTGGCTCTGCCTCTAACTGTGATTATGGCAACTGGGTATGTATCTTAGCACTACCCTACAAGTTGATGGGGCAAGGCTGCACAAGAAGCTTGTCTTTCAAATAAAGAAAATGAGGGGTAGAAAGAGGTTTGGTGAAGATGTCAGCCACGTGATCTGTGGTAGGAACATATTTCAAAGCAATCAATTTGGCAACAACTTTATCCCGAATAAAATGACAGTCAATTTCTATATGTTTAGAGCGAGAATAAAAAACTGGATTAAAAGCCAATGCCATTGCAAAAATGTTGTCACACCAGAGCTCAGGAATAGAAGATGAGAGAATATGCATATCTTTCAACAACTGTTGCAGCCAAGTTAATTCAGCAGTGGCATTAGCTAATGCTCTATACTCAGCCTCAGTAGATGATCTAGAAACAATGGGCTGTTTCTTAGCACTCCAAGAAATCATATTAGAACCCAAATAGACACAGTAACCTGAAGTGGACTTTCGATCAACACTATCTCCAACCCAGTTTGAATCAGAAAAAGCATTAAGAGATAAGGGACCAGAAGTAAAGTGCAGACCATGGTGAAGAGTACCTTTCACATATCTCAACAAGCATTTGACAACTTGAAAATCAACATTCGTGGGAAGATGCATATGCTGACATGCTTGGTTAACAGCTAAGGCTAAATCAGGTTTGGTAATAGTGAGGTACTGTAGACCACTAACAATACTCCTATGCAGAGAAAGATTAGAAAATGGAAGCTCATCTGAAGAAGAAGAATGAGAAGATGAAGCCTTGATGGCTAAAAGAGTGGAGCAGGGTTTACAATCAGTTAAACCAGCTTTGTGAAACAACTCAGTGGCATACTTAGCTTGAGATAAGAAATAACCATGAGATAAGGATTGAACTGAGATGCCCAAGAAATAGGACACAGTCCCCAATTCCTTCATAGAGAACACAGTATGCATATGCTGAATAAATTGTGCAAGAAGAGTAAGATCACTACCAATGACTAGAATGTCATCAACATAGACGACAAGAATAAGAAGACTGGTAGAAGTGTGTTGAACAAAAAGAGAGGAATCTGAATGATTGTTAGCAAAGCCTTGAGAAAGAAGGAACTTAGAGAAAGTAGAATACCAAGCTCGAGGAGCTTGTTTAAGTCCATACAAGGCTTTCTTAAGTTTGCACACTTGATTGGAAGATTGAATAAAACTTGGAGGTTGTAACATATACACTTCCTCATCTAATGTGCCATGAAGAAAGGCATTAGAATTGTCTAATTGATGAATAGGCCAAGTAAAATAGAGAGCCAAGCAAAGAAAAATACGAATTGTAGGCTGCTTAGCCACAGGGCTAAAAGTTTCATGGAAATCAACACCTTCTTGTTGAAGATATCCCTTTGCCAGCAATCTAGCTTTATACCTTGCCACAGAACCATCAGAATTCCGCTTGATTCTATACACCTTCTTGTGGAGGACAAGGTATTGCACCTGTTACATATCCAAGAAGACCTGCAGCTCGAAGAATATTATGGAGTTGATTTCTCCAAATCAAAGAATTTGTGGAATCAAGTTTAACAGTAATGAGAGAACCAAAATTAGACAGGAGAGACTGAAGACTTGAAGGTAAAGAAACAGGATCTACCATGAATGAATCTTGAAGGATGCTCGTAAGAGCTTAGTTAGGCTCTGATACCATGAGAAGAATAATAGACTACTATCAATTTTATTCAATGAATCCACATATACACTGCTCAAGATATTATATAGCGAAAACTATCTAACTAACTCAGTAACTAACGCAGCTATCAAACACTCTAACTGTCTAACAAACATTAAGACTATATCTATATTTGTTACAAATATTATCTGAAGAACATTTAGAAAAACAGAGCTGTGATGAACAAGATATCAATGCTGACTTCTTCTCAAGATGAGACTGTAGCTTTGGCTCTGCCTTTAACTGTGATTGTAGCAACTGGGTATGTATCTCAGCATTACTTAATTTTTATACGATACCAGAATAAGAAACTAAACATAATAACTGAAGATAAAAACTTACTATATCAACTTGAGAAATCCTACTTGGGTGAAGATTTTCGACTTGCGCTAAACACCCCTGAAATTTGTTAGAACATTTCATGATTATACTCCATCGAGATTGAATAGACACTTGTGTTCTGGACTGATCATTCTGAAGCAAACAATAATTTTCGTAAATTCTCCCCCCAAAAGTGAGCATACGATTGCGAATTGCCAACAATTGGGTCTTCCGAAATGTGACACCAAGATTTACAAATTGTCATATCTTCTTTAATGATGAATGATTTTCCTCTCTTTGTTTTTGATAAACCTTCCATAGTGATTGGATGAAAAAACTAAAAAGAAAATAATTTAAGAGGTTTGCTGTGAAATCAAATTCAAAGAAGAGAGGAGAAAAGAAATATTAAATCTAAATGTTTGTGTGAAATAAAAGTGACATGGAGGGTTTCAATTTATAGAAATTAAAAATATTAGGTGCCGTTTGGTAACACTTACGTTTTCAGTTTTCTGTTTATATTTACAAAAATTTAAAAAACTCAAATAAAAACTTGTTTGGTAAAATTTTTGATTCAGCAGTGGCATTAGCTAATGCTCTATACTCAGCCTCAGTAGATGATCTAGAAACAATGGGCTGTTTCTTAGCACTCCAAGAAATCATATTAGAACCCAAATAGACACAGTAACCTGAAGTGGACTTTCGATCAACACTATCTCCAACCCAGTTTGAATCAGAAAAAGCATTAAGAGATAAGGGACCAGAAGTAAAGTGCAGACCATGGTGAAGAGTACCTTTCACATATCTCAACAAGCATTTGACAACTTGAAAATCAACATTCGTGGGAAGATGCATATGCTGACATGCTTGGTTAACAGCTAAGGCTAAATCAGGTTTGGTAATAGTGAGGTACTGTAGACCACTAACAATACTCCTATGCAGAGAAAGATTAGAAAATGGAAGCTCATCTGAAGAAGAAGAATGAGAAGATGAAGCCTTGATGGCTAAAAGAGTGGAGCAGGGTTTACAATCAGTTAAACCAGCTTTGTGAAACAACTCAGTGGCATACTTAGCTTGAGATAAGAAATAACCATGAGATAAGGATTGAACTGAGATGCCCAAGAAATAGGACACAGTCCCCAATTCCTTCATAGAGAACACAGTATGCATATGCTGAATAAATTGTGCAAGAAGAGTAAGATCACTACCAATGACTAGAATGTCATCAACATAGACGACAAGAATAAGAAGACTGGTAGAAGTGTGTTGAACAAAAAGAGAGGAATCTGAATGATTGTTAGCAAAGCCTTGAGAAAGAAGGAACTTAGAGAAAGTAGAATACCAAGCTCGAGGAGCTTGTTTAAGTCCATACAAGGCTTTCTTAAGTTTGCACACTTGATTGGAAGATTGAATAAAACTTGGAGGTTGTAACATATACACTTCCTCATCTAATGTGCCATGAAGAAAGGCATTAGAAATGTCTAATTGATGAATAGGCCAAGTAAAATAGAGAGCCAAGCAAAGAAAAATACGAATTGTAGGCTGCTTAGCCACAGGGCTAAAAGTTTCATGGAAATCAACACCTTCTTGTTGAAGATATCCCTTTGCCAGCAATCTAGCTTTATACCTTGCCACAGAACCATCAGAATTCCGCTTGATTCTATACACCTTCTTGTGGAGGACAAGGTATTGCACCTGTTACATATCCAAGAAGACCTGCAGCTCGAAGAATATTATGGAGTTGATTTCTCCAAATCAAAGAATTTGTGGAATCAAGTTTAACAGTAATGAGAGAACCAAAATTAGACAGGAGAGACTGAAGACTTATATATATATTTAAAAAACAAACAAACAAACAAACAGAGCACAACGACTCTTTTATACACTGAGGCATCACCGTCCATGTATATACATCTAGAATGATCCATCATCTTCCTCTCCCTCTCACTCTGTCTTCCTTTCCTTAAACCACTCTCCATTCTCCTCCATGATCGAAACCCCTCTCTCACTCTCTCTCTCTCTGTCTCCCTCTCACTCTCTCAATCTGTCTTTCTCTTCTCAAACCACTCCCCCTTCTCCTCTATGATCGAAACCCCTCTCTAACTCTCTCACTTGATCTCCTTCTCAGTCTCTCACTCTGTGTCCTTCTCACTCTCTCAGTCTGTCTTCCCCCTCTCTCTGTTTTCACTCTTCCTCTCTCTCTTTCTGTCTTCCCTCCCTCTCCTCAAACCAATCCATTCTCTTCCTCCATGATCGAAACGTCTCTCTCTCTCTCTCTCTCTATGAAGCTCCGATCTGTCTCCTTCTCAATCTTCACCTCTAATCTATGTACTCTCTGTCTCTGATACGATCTCCATTTATATACATACTCATATATATATATATATGTTTTGATCTGTGTCCCTCTCAGTCTTCATGTGTTGATTTGTGCTTCATTTTTCTTGTTGTTGATGTGGATCGGTGATCGTGATTTTTGAAACTCAAAGCTGGCGATGGATTCAAACCGGATCTTCAAAGAACTCAAATCTGGTATGTTTTTTTTTCAAATTTTCTTAATTATTTTTTTTGATCAACTTTTGTTCATCCATCAATTATTGATATCTGTCTTCATCAAATTTTTTTGTTTATCTATCAAATTTGGTATCTCCCTATATATGTATATATATATGTTTTGATATCTGTCTCCCTCTCAATCTTCATTTTGCAAATTTTTGTTCATCCGATCATTTTATTGTGATACTGGATTATCTGATTTCGTTTGGTTTATTGTAAATGCATACCATCTGATTTGGATTGATTGATTAGGTGATAAATGAATTATAAAAAAAAAAAATTGAGAAACCGAATTTGAGTTTGTCAATTTCATTATGAAATTTGTTTGATTCTAAAAATTGGGTTTGATTCTAAAAAATGGGTTCCCTACTGTTTCAATTCTGTTGTTTTCAATTGAATTTGGTGTCAAATTGTTGTTGATTTTTGTTGATCTAGCAAGCTTGGGAGCTGCTATTTCACTTGCCAAATTTGAGAACACATATGGCATCTGCTATCTTTGGCAAGTGAAATAGCAAACCATTGGAGACCTGTTTTTGTCATTCCTGTCATTTTTTAGCTTTGACAAGTGAAATAGTAGCTTTATTAGAGATGCTCTTAGAGACGCTCTTAGAGACTATTTTAGCCTCTTAAAAAAAAACAAAAAAAAACAAAAAAAAAAAAGCCTAAAAGCCTTACGTCTAGTTCGAAATTTGTCGTTTCAGTTGGTATGGGACTCCAAATTTGGGGGAAAACAACCCAAATTTGTTATCCCTCAAACATGGATTCCCCCAAAAAAAAATCCATTCATCATTTATAAATATTAAAAAAATTATGTTTACATTTTCACCAAGTAAATAAATATTTACAATTTAATAATTTTCTGATAAGTACAAAAATTAAATTAACAGTTTGCAAAAATATTAAAATTAATATACATTTTTCTGTAAATTAATTTGTTGTTTAAGTTTTTTCCCACCCTTTATTTTTTTTTTCAGATTCTGTTCTTAATTAATAAATATTAACAAAAAAAATTTACATTTTTTTAATTATATTCAGATACACTAATAAATTTGTTAATATTTTTAAAAAAGATTAAATATACTCATTAATAAATTTTTGTACAAAAATAATGTTTACCAACAATGTTCAGACAAAATTATGCAATAAAATGAGTATTTATGTTATTCAAGTTTACTCCCCAAGGAATGTTGGAAAATTGGTTTATATAAGACTTATTTTGGGCCAACTTTGAGCCCAAAATTGAGTGGGCCCAAAATGTCTTTTGGGGTGGGTCCGAAGAGGTGAAGTGTTCCTTGTCGCGTGGCAAGTCACACAGTGAGAACGGTTCGTCAAAACCGTTTACGAATGAATGGGAACATGGCGTCGTTTTCGGGTTCGTGGAATGGACATTTAAGTTTTAAATGTGGGTTTCCTTGTGAGGCTTGTCCCACATTGAAACTTTAAGAGAGTTTTGTTGAGTATATAAACTCTAGCCTACAACACTTGGGTTGGGCCCCAAGGGGCACCCCAAGTTTGTAGAAGGGAGGAGTTATGGACAAAGTGAACCTTAGCCCAAATCACCACACACGCACCGCTACCGCTATCCGTCAAGCCGAGTCAGGCCGGGTGCGGGTGTGGAGGTCGAGTCAGTTCTAATATTAAATTTTTGGACAAAAATTTATTTGAATTTTTTCCAATTTCAATTTGAAATTTAAATTCCAATTTTTGTTTCCTAAAGTTGTTCTTCTTCCAAAACTGTTCCAACAATTTTGATACAAACTGTTTCAACAATATTTAAACTGTTCCAGTAACGGCTAATTTTTTCAAACTGTGTGAAAAAGTTGTTCCAAGAAGCAACGGACAAATTCAGTTTTATAACTGCTCAGAATCTGTTTGAATTTCAAACAGTATCTGTTGACACTTGTTTGCACCTGTTCAGTCCAAACAGCACCTGTTTGGGCTGTGAATTTTTCTTATAAATACAGCCATAATTCCAGTAGTCCAGGATCCGAAAATTAGTCTGCAACTTATATATTTGTTGTCCAGAATTTTCTCCTTTGCATTATAATCTTCATTCTAGTTTTAGAGATAAAATAAAGAGAGTATAAGAACACAAGGTTCTAGTTCGCCGTACAAATTTGTGTGGAGTGCTACTACAAGTTTGTAAAGATCATTGTATCCTGGGAGATAGACACCACTTAACCGTAAGCATCGTAGCGGGGCGAATCTGTCTTAAGGACAGAGTGTCACACACTTGACTTGGTCTTTTATTTTTCGTTTGGTTCGACAAAATAAATTCTATAAGTTTTATTTTGTTTTGTTTGAATTAGTTTCAATTTATTTTATTTACACAGAAGATTGTTCCAACAATTTTAAGACAAATTCGAATTATTCTGTTTACAGAATTTTTCGTTTGTTTCCTTTTTTCTTTCTTCTTTTAAGAAAATTATTTTCTGTGGATTTACAAAATAATATTCTGGTTGGAAAAATAAATAGTGATTATATGCTGTTTGACAGATAGAAGTAATATACTGTCTATTTTCTTTGACAACTAGTAGTAATATACTGGTGTCATTAACAATTCAGAATATTTATTTGTGAAATTTTGTCAGAATTTAATTTTGGTTTTTAAAATTATTTTCTGAGTATTCATTAATTAAAATTTTGTTTCAGTATTTTAATTATTGGAGTGTTACAGAAATTTAATTTTATGTGTGGAATTATTTTGGTTAAATAAAATTTTATTTTATTTCTAACTTAATTGAAAAATAAAAGTTACATTCTTATTTCTTTTATTTTTATAGAATTTAATTCAGTAAATTTGGTTTAATTTTCTGTGTAGTGTAAATTTTAATTATAATTTTGTTTTATAATTTAAAATTTATGTCTACTAAAACTGGTCAAACTAATATTCAAGCCAGTACTAGTATGGTGATTGCCATCACACCAACCCCTCCTTATGTTGGGACTATGCCAGTGAATCATGGTGAAAAACCAGGAAAGTTCTTAGGAACTGTTTTTAAAAGATGGCAGAAGAAAATGCTATCTAAAGGAGGGGAAACCAAGAAGTACAAATTTAATGGCATGTGTTACATTTGTAACAAAGAGGGACATCGGGCCAAAGATTGCCGTTACAAACGTAAAGGCAAAGGAAGATCAAGTAAGAAGGTTGCTAAAGCCAATATAACCGAAATGGATAAAATTTTCAATGGTGTAGATGTCATAAATCTTTCTGCAGTTGTTTCCGAGACAAATCTTGTCGGAAATCCTAAAGAATTGTAGGTGGACACTGGTACTACTCGCCATATCTGTACCGACAAAAAGATGTTCACATCTTATTCTACAGTGGACAATGGTGAACAACTTTTTATGGGCAATTCTTCGACTTCTAAAGTTGAAGGACAAGGAAAGATTATTCTAAAAATGACATCTGGAAAGGATCTCACTCTCAACAATGTGTTGCATGTACCGGACATTCGCAAGAATCTTGTTTCCGGATCTTTGTTAAGTACGAATGGGTTTAGGCTAGTTTTTGAAAGTGACAAGTTTGTACTTACCAAAAATGGGATATATGTAGGGATGTTACATGTCTGATGATCTTTTCAAGATAAATGTAATGACTGTTGTACCCTCTGGTATTAATAAAAATACATCTTCTTCTTACTTGCTTGAGTCTTCAAATTTATGGCATGGTAAACTAAGACATGTTAATCATGGATCTTTGCGTAGATCAATTAATATGGAATGTTTACCTAAATTTGACATTGATTCAAATCATAAATGTGAAATTTGCGTTGAGGCAAAATTATCCAAAACTCTTTTTCATTCAATTGAAAAAAGTACAGAACCACTTGAATTAATTCATAATGACATTTGTGATTTTAAATCAATTCAAACTAGAGGTGGGAAAAAATATTTTATTACTTTTATAGATGACTATACTAGATATAGTTATGTTTATTTAATTCGAACCAAGGATGAAACTTTGGAAACTTTCATTCAATATAAGACTGAAGTTGAAAATCAACTTGGTACGAAAATCAAGAAACTTAGAAGTGATAGAGGTGGTGAATATGAATCACCTTTTGGTGAATTTTGTAAAAAATATGGAATAATTCATCAAACCACTGCTCCTTACTCACCTCAGCAAAATGGAATTGCTGAAAAGAAAAATAGGACTTTAAAAGAAATGATGAATGCCATGTTAACCAGTTCTGGATTACCTCAAAACTTGTGGGGGGAAGCAATACTTTCTGCAAATTATATTTTAAATAAAATACCCTGAAAGAAAGTGAATCAAACACTTTATGAAATGTGGCATGGGAGAGTACCATCCTACAAATACTTAAAAGTTTAGGGGTGTTTGGCTAAAATGGCTATTTTTAGTCCTAAAAAGACTAAGATAGGTCCTAAGACCATTGATTGCCTTTTCATTGATTATGCTAAGAATAGTAGTGCATATCGGTTTTTGATTCATAAATCAGAACATACCGAAATGTATGTAAATATTATTATTGAGTCTCGGAATGCATCATTCTTTGAACATGTATTTCCAAATAAGACTAGACAAGAGACTAGTAACAATAAAAGATCTCATGATGCTATTACAAGTCAAGATCAAGAACATGATCAAGAACAAGAGTTAGATCAAAATAATGAAGAGGAACTTAGGCGTAGTAAACGTGCTAGAACCTCAAAATCTTTTGGTTCAGATTTTCTAACATATTTGTTAGAAAATGAACCTTTAACTTTTAAAGAGGCTATGTCCAGTCCTGAGGCTCCTTTATGGAAAGAAGCTGTCAATAGTGAAGTTGAATCCATCTTGCAAAATCACACTTGGGAATTGGTGGATTTGCCACCAGGTTGTAAACCTCTTGAGTACAAGTGGATTTTCAAAAGAAAATTGAAAACGGATGGATCAATTGACAAATACAAGGCAAGACTTGTGATCAAAGGTTTTAGGCAAAAAGAAGGTTTTGATTACTGTGACACATACTCACCGGTTACTAGAATAACATCCATTAGAATGCTAATTGTCATTGCATCTCTATACAATCTAGAAATTCATCAAATGGATATAAAAACAGCTTTCTTAAATGGTGTGTTAGATGAAGAAATTTACATGGAATAACCAGAAGGATTTTCTGTTCCAGGAAAAGAAAAGAAAGTGTGTAAATTGGTTAAATCATTATATGGCTTAAAACAGACGCCAAAGCAATGGCATGAGAAATTTGATATGGCAATGATGTCAAATGGATTTAAAATTAATGAGTGTGACAAATGTGATTATATTAAAAATACAGACAAAGGTTATGTCATTGTATGTCTTTATGTAGATGATATGCTCATCATAGGTAGTAATAATGATATGATTAAACCTACTAAGAAAATGTTGAATAAACATTTTGACATGAAGGACATGGGCATTACTGATGTAATTCTTGGTACGAAAATTACCAAAACATCATAAGGATAAGCTTTGTCACAATCTCATTACATTGAGAAAATACTTGACAAATTCAGCAAAGATGATGATCATCTTGCTAGAACACCTGTAGACGTTAATTTGTATTTTTCTAAGAATGTACAGGAAAGTATTTCTCAATTAGAGTATGTCCAAATTATTGGAAACTTAATGTACTTGATGAACTGCACTCGTCCAGATATAACTTATGCAGTAAGTAAATTAAGTAGATATACGAGTAACCCGGGAGTAGAACACTAGAAAACAATTATAAGGGTTCTTAGATATCTTCGATTTACTCGTAATATTGGGCTGAATTATACTAGATATCCAGCAGTACTTGAAGGATATTGTGATGCAAATTGGATATCGGATACTAGAGACTCAAAGTCCGCCAGTGGGTATGTCTTTACTCTTGGTGGGCGGCTGTATCTTGGAAATCTTCCAAACAGACTTGCATTGCTAGGTCTACTATGGAATCAGAATTCATAGCTTTAGACAAAGTTGGGGAAGAAGCAGAATGGCTTCGCCACTTCCTTGAAGATATTCCAATATGGCCAAAACCGGTGCGTGCTATATGCATACATTGTGATAGTCAATCAGCAATTGATAGAGCGCAGAGTCATATGCATAACAGTAAATCACGACACATTCGTCGTCAACATAACACCATGAGACAACCACTCTCTAATGGAATTATTTCCATTGACTATGTGAAGTCTAAAGACAACATAGCGGATCCACTGACCAAAGGGTTAGCAAGAGAGTTAGTTGAGAATTCATCGAGGGGAATGGGACTAAAGCCTATTAAATAAGAGTTACCACAACAGCAACCCAACCTAGTTGATTGGAGATCCCAAGATCTAGGTTCAAAGGGACAACTGAGTTGTGAATGACTTAGAAGGATCACTGGGGAGTCCAACTCCTACCCATTTCTTTGATGAAATAGTGATGTCTGCAGCGTTTTAGGTTAAGTAATACTTTAATGATTCTTATATCTAGGTATACCTAGTAGATGGCAAGATACTCTTCATAAGAATCACCTATATGAGTGTGAACTGGGCCGGTTCTATGAGATTTGTGAAGGGCTACAATTCTCTAAAGCACTCATGAAAGACCAGGTTGTTCAGGGCCAAAATGAACACAATAGTGAGAATTAAACTGTGTCTGGAGATATACTGTGTGAGTTCTATTGTCTTGGTTTATTCAAACGGCTAAACAGTTCAACACATCATGTTCATTGGTTAGCTAGTAAATCCGATAGTGTCTCACAAGGAAAGGCTCAAAGCCAAAAGCTACCTATCATTTGCAGAATATTTTCAATTTCTGTACTCTCTGTAATAGGTCATGTTGTTGCATTTTCTCTTCGTCAAATTCCATTCACGTGGGGAATTGTTGGAAAATTGGTTTATATAAGGCTTATTTTGGGCTAACTTTGAGCCCAAAATTGAGTGGGCCCCAAATGTCTTTTGGGGTGGGTCCGAAGAGGTAAAGTATTCCTTACCGCGTGGCAAGGCACACGGTGAAGACGGTTCGTCAAAACTATTTACGAATGAATGGGAACATGACGTCGTTTTCAGGTTCGTGGAATGGACATTTAAGTTTTAAATGTGGGTTTCCTTGTGAGGCTTGTCCCACATTGAAACTTTAAGAGAGTTTTGTTGAGTATAAACTCTAGCCTACAACACTTAGGTTGGGCCCCAAGGGGCACCCCAAGTTTGTAGAAGGGAGGAGTTATGGACAAAATGAACCTTAGCCCAAACCATCACACGCGCGCCGTCGCCGCTGTCCGTCAGGCCGAGCCGGACCGGGCGCGGGGGTGGTCGGTTCTAATATTAATTTTTTGGACAAAAATTTGTTTGAATATTTTCCAATTTCAATTTGAAATTTAAATTCAAATTTTTGTTTCCTAAAGTTGTTCTTCTTCCAAAACTGTTCCAACAGTTTTGATACAAACTGTTTCAACAGTACTTAAACTGTTCCAGTAACGGCTAATTTTTTCAAACTGTGTGAAAAAGCTGTTCCAAGAAGCACCGGACAGATTTGGTTTTGTAACTGCTCAGAATCTGCTTGAATTTCAAACAGTATCTGTTGACACTTGTTTGCACCTGTTCAGTCCAAACAGCACATGTTCCGGCTGTGAATTTTGCCTATAAATACAGCCATAATTCCAGCAGTCTAGGATTCGAAAATCAGTCTGCAACTTATATATTTGTTGTCCAGAATTTTCTCCTTTGCATTTTAATCTTCATTCTAGTTTTAGAGATAAAATAAAGAGAGTATAAAAACAGAAGGTTCTAGTTCACCGTACAAATTTGTGTGGAGTGCTACTACAAGTTTGTGAAGATCATTGTATCTTGGGAGATAGACGCCACTCAACTGTAAGCACCGTAGCGGGGTGAATCTGTCTCAAGGACAGAGTGTCACACACTCGACTTGGTCTTTTATTTTTCGTTTGGTTCAACAATATAAATTCTGTAAGTTTTATTTTGTTTTGTTTGAATTAGTTTTAATTTATTTTATTTACACAAAAAATTGTTCCAACAGTGAATATGTTTCTCATGTTAACTGTCAGAGTTTAACATTTACGAATTTCATTTTAATTGGTAAATTTTATAATGAAAAGTCAAGTTTCTTACAAATTTGGAATTCTTTTTAATTCTTAATTTTTATATTTAAAAGTCAATTTCTTAAAAATTTGTAATTTATTTTAATTCGTAATTTTAAGAATTACAAGTCAAATTTCTTACACATTTGCCATTTTTTTAATTCTTTATTTCTATAATTAAATGTCAAATTTCTTATAAATTTGTACTTTTATTGTAATTCGTCATTTTTATACTGAAAAGTCAAATTTCTTACAAATTTGCAATTTTTTTTATGATTCCTAATTTTTATAATGAAAAGTTAGTTTTTGTAGGCTATTTCTAATTTATTTTCATTTGTAATTTTTAAATGTTAACAGTCAAATTTCTTACAAAGTTGCCAATTTTTTTAATTCGGAATTTTTAGAATTTTTAGTCAAATTTCTTACAAATTTGCCATTATTTTTAATTCGTAGTTTCTATAATTAAAAGTCATACTTCTAGGCTATTTGAGTACTGAGTTTGGTTTGAGTTTTTTAAATTAAATTTTTTGAAAAATGAGTTTTTTAGTTTTCGTATTTTTTGTTTTTAGTGAATATTTTTAAGATTTTAAAATTTTCTTTTTACTTTTTTAGATACACCTTATTTAGATGTATCTAAAAACTAAAAAAATTGTGAAAAAATATTTTAAAAAATTAATAAATGCATAAAAATACAAAAAATCTACTAAATTCTTGTCTTTTTTTTTTGTATTTTTGCTATTTAGTGAATTTTTAAAAGGTTTTTTTCATAATTTTTTTGCGTTTTACGTATATTTATGTTAGGTATGTCTAAAAATTAAAAAAATTGCTTAAAATATTAAAAAGAACCAGTAAAAACAAAAAAAATATGGAAAACAAAAAAGTAAAATTTTTTGAAAAGTATTTTTGGAAAACTCTAACTAAGCAAATTCAGTAAAGTGTTTTTATTTTAATTTGTAATTTTTGTAATGACAAGTCAAATTTCTTACAATTTTGCAATTTTTTTAAATTCTTAATTTTTATAATTAAAAGTCAAATGTTGCCCAAATTTGTAATTTATTTTAATTCGTAATTTTTAGATTTAAAAGTCAAATTTGTAAGAAATTTGCCTTTTTTTAAAAATTATTAATAGAATTAAAAGTAAAGTTTCTTACAAATTTGTAAATTTATTTTTAATTCATAATATTTTAATTTCTTACGAACAAATATTTTTATAACAAAACTAAAATAGTTTAATAAAATAACCAAATAACTAAAAAATTTAAAAAATAGCCACCTCCCAACGAGGCCTATATTCCCTTAATAACTATCATCATATTATTATGAAGTGATCTTTCTTTTGGTGAAGTTTTCTTATATTAAGTTTTGTACTAATCTTTTTCTGCATAAATATTTTTTGCTGGCAAGTCCTCTTCGTTTTGTTGTTAGTGTGATCTTTGTGCTAGCCCACTAATTCTACTGTCTTTGCTCTTTTTCTCGTTTGTCTGAACCTATTCCAGAAATTCAAGAAAGAAGACGTGCAACTCTCAGGAACAGAGGCATACATGAGGAGGTCAAATTCTTCACAAATGGTGAATACTTTTTTGCGCTTAGACTTAGATTCCACTGCATTTTAATTCTAGTTTTTCATAATAAAGTGAAAGCAGTGAGCTTTTGGCGAGAAATATAATAGCTGGCATGGCTTAGGAAGTGGTTAAGCCCACTAAAGGTTGTCTTGTGATATGGGTTTTTTTACTTACAAATTAGAACCTTGTAATTGGTTGGTTTTAGATCATTTAATGATTGTAGAGTGTGGATATAAGTATAAATGTTAAACTAATTGAACATTGCCTTCTTGTGCTCTTGGGATGTCTGTGAAGTCAAGTGTCAACATGATAATGAAACAAAAGAACTTGCGAGGAACCAACATTACTCAGATAAATATGTAGGATAGTAATATATTTATGTAGATGCTCTTGGAGCGCTCCTGCTCTCAAGGTATTTTTATTTCTAATGCTGCTCTAGCACCCATTCAAAAGAATCGTTTACTTACGTTCTGTTTGGTTAAGAAATTTAAAAAGAGATTTGAAAAGAAAAAAGAAAAAAATAAGTAAAATGTGAATAAAATATTTTTACATTTTATCATGTTTCATATATTTTTTCTCTTTTTTTTTTTAAATTACTTTCCAAATCTCACAACTAAGCACGAGAAAAGATTAGTGGTGGAAAGGATTGATGATGAAATGGAAAATTTGATTTTATTGCTTTTAGACGCTAGTGGAATTTTTTGTTTGTCTAAATACTCGTGATCCCAATTTCGCATATCAAGACTTTTCAAGCATGGCAGGCTGCAATGAAAGAGGAACTCTCCGGATATCAGGAGCAAATTGGGGAGCAGTATCAATAGCCAATGTTGAAAAGGAGCTGGAGAGGTGGCAAAATGCGAGAAAAGCTAGGAAACCAAACAATGATATGTTGAACTTACAAGTAAGGGTGCCCGGACTACGCTTCAGACGGTTTGAGGATAAAATTATAAATTAAATGATGAATTAATAGATTAGCAGATTGACAAATTGTGATTTGAACAGTTTTGAACGGATTGACGGATTGAAGAATATTCTAACTAATTATTATACATTGACATAATATATAACACCAATTTGTATAATATTTTTTAGATATATAAGACAAAGTAATTTTACATAATATGTTTCATATATATAACTATTAATTTGTAATAAATTTCAGATCTTGAATCTCTCATACACTTATTTTTTTTATTGATATTTTATTGAAAGTAAAAAATATATATGTATTAACTATAACGGGGTAGAGCAATTTGGTTGACTGATTATAAATTTTAAAGTTTAAATTCCGATATTTCTATATATGTATACTTCTCAAAAAAGTCGAACTGCTCCTCCAGACTCAGATCCAAAAAATCAGTCTTATTCTACTTTATTTCCTTTCCAATTTTACATTTCCAGTTTTTACATTTCCTGTTCTTTATATTTCTACACTGCATTTCGTTCATAGGAGTAGATTTCAAGTAGATTGTTGCTGTAAACCTCTACGAGGCTGATTCAGATCTTTGTAAGTCTTTCATTTTGCTTAATGAAATACTTCAACTGTTCTTTATTTACCCATTGTTCGTTTAATTCTCCTAACAAAGCCACTAGTAAAAGTCTTCTTCATTGAGGCTGAAAGAACTAAAACACAATCGTCTAATAATTGGTTGGCAATTGAATTTCTGTAAGGACTGATTGATCCTTGCTGGCACGCTCATAATTACAATAATAACCTTCGAAAGTCAAAAAGCCAACATATATTTTTGGCACGCCCAGTGGGACTAATTAAAATGGCTAGACGTAGGAGACAAAGAGAAAATGAACGCTTGGAAGAAGGCGTGGAAGGAGAGGTAGAAGTGCCCAATCCAGAGGATAATGTGATAACACATCCTTTGGAAACACCCAGTTTATCAAAACCTATGGTCGAACAGACCAGCACTTCAGAACAAGTATCACATGTTCATAATATTGGACAACGCCAAGGAATTGGATCATCCACCGTTCCATCTACTCAGCCAATAAATCCATGGGGTGGCCTAGTAGATGTTATGGGACAGCAGTTAATGAATACAATAGAAAGATGGGCAACATCCTTTTTGGATCGAATGAATACCCACCAACCAACAAACACAAGACACATGGAGGAAATTTCAAATGTCCCTCAGCAAAGATTGGCTAGAGATAAACAGCCTATGCAAATTAATGGACATTCTAATGGTCAAACTAATAATTAAAACTATGAAAGACCATCACCTCAGTCTTGGTATGAACCTATTTCAAGGCCTATAGCAGGTCAAAATGCCTTAGTACTTAACAGTGAAGCCATGCAAATTGGTGGATCTGGCCCAGGACAAGAAAATGGCATAAGAATGGTTCCAAATCCCATGTTCGAAGCCATACCTGGCACGAGGGGATTCACTAATCCCTTATTCGAATTTACACCCAGGGAGTTGGAAGGTTTTCTTACAAATGGAAGAGACACAACACCAGTTCTAGCACCTTTCGCAAGTCCTTTCGCAGGACAGGCTCAAAGGGGTTACCAACACCCCCAATAGCAACCGGCACCACAGGGACAACCGGTCCCAAATATACCACCTTATGGACCAAGAGGACCCCAGGCACAAGGTTGTCCACTAAACCCTGTGTTCGTCCCTCCAGTAGTGGTTCATCAGGCACAAAATATGGTCCTTAGGGACCAAATTGATGATATTGCTAGAGAGATGTGTGGACCGATGGCTCAGGGGGTCCAAACTCCTATGTACAGGAAACCGTACCCAGAATGGGTAGATAGGGTACATGAACACCCAAGAGGTTTCAGGATACCAGATTTTGCCCTTTTTTATGGGAATGGAAACCAGTCAACAGTGGAGCATATTGTTAGGTTTGCTGCTCAATGCGATGAATTTACTAATAATGACTATATGAAGTTACGATTATTCTCAAATTCTCTAATTGGGGGAGCATTTGTATGGTATATTAACCTTACAACTGGCTCTATCCAAACGTGGCAACAAATGGAAGAGGCATTTCAAGCCCAATTCTTCCAATCGGAGCCAGAGGTTTTCATAGCAGACTTGGCAAGATTGAGTCAAAGGCCTGATGAGAAGACTACTCAATTTATTACCAAATTTAAAAGAGCACGAAATAAATGTAGGGTCATCCTACCAGAGCCAGAATTCGTGAGATTGACTCAAAATAGCTTAGAGTTTAGGCTTCGAAAGAAGTTTGACTCAACTAAGTTCAAAGACTTGGTAGAACTAACTTATAAGGTGTTTAGGTATGAAGCATTACTAGAGGAGGAATAAGATTGAAATAATGCGTCATACAAGACATATTATAGAGATCCTAATTATGAGATTAATGCAGCAGAGATTGTGGGGAAAGAACTTGTGATCTGTGAGGCATTAATTCATAAGGACACAACAATTGACCAGCATTTTAAAAAGAAAGACCTTCATAGGAAATACTCTTTCAATTTAACGAAAGCAGATGACATTTTTTATCATTTGCTTGCGGCCAACTTCCTTAAGTTACCAAAAGGAGTCAAAATTCCATCTCTAGATGAACTTAAAGGAAAAGTGTATTGTAAATGGCATAATTTTTTGTCTCACTCGACTAAAAATTGTATTGTTTTTCGAGGAAGGATCCAAGAACAAATTCGGAAAAGAAGTCTAAAATTCCCAGCAAAAGCAGAAAAGGCCATGGGGATCGATAGTAATCCATTTCTAAAAGTTGGAGAAAGTGCAGCTAATGTTGTTGTACCAGACTTCCAGAATTTATCTTTGCAGGAATTGGAAGAGGTCAATGTGCAAATGCATGTTGCCAGCCAGGCTACTGTTAAGAAAGACACTAGAAGTCTGTCAATTGTTGGACAAGGCTCTACAAGTCAGGGAAAAGACTCTGATGAAGAAGCGCTGGATGATGATTCCTTAGAGGCAGCAGTTATCCAAAGAATGTGTCCCAGGTGTAGGTTGAGCTATAAGTGGCTGAAAGGGCTCCCGATTGACGGGAAGCAATACTACAGGAATGTGCAAAAACGTCCTAAACCAACCAGTGCTTATAACAAAAGGCCATATCCAACTGCTCCCAGGCAGCAGCCATTCATGGCTGAATCAGCAGTTACTAGAGTGCAATTCAATGGTAAGAGACCTCTACATGAGTCCAGACGTGCCAACAATTACAGCGTGGAGGGCAATCATCCTGAAAGAAGGACTGAAATAAGCTCAGGTTATGGGATCAAAGCCAGAAATTGGCCCCATAGACCAGCCTCACGCAAGACAGAAAGTGGCTACCTTCATCAGAGCCTGAGTTAGGCCCAAAACATGAAGTCAAGGCCAAGCAGTGGCCTTCACAGCCAGCTTCGAATATGGCTTCGAAGGAGGAAAGAAACAATTCAACAGCTGAGTCAGTAAGTTCGTGGGTACCTGGAGTTCCAGACTGGTTTGTGATGCAGAACAAACCTAGGGAAGTGTCTACCCAAAGAGATGTTGGAAACCAAGGCAAGATGGTCAAACCTCCTTTGGTGGCTCCAAACAATTGGGTATTGCTTAAACACCTAAAAACAAAGGAACCAGATATGGTCCTCGTAATTTCTAGATCACAGAGGAGGAAGATTCAGCGTAGGTACATTCAGTACCAGAAAAACCTGAAAGAAAGTGGAGAAAGCTCTTCATTGGTCCAGACAGAAGGAAAGAAGAATCCAAAGTCAGACCATACTCCAAAACCAACTCTACAAGAAATATGGGTTGTAGCAGAGAACAATTGGCCAAAGTTCATTCTGAACTAAAAGCCAGAGAGAAGTCCAGTCTAGCAGGATTGGAGAAGGCTTTGATGGAGAGTGATAACAAGACAGAAGAAGAAGTTGGCCTAGGCCAAAAGAAAAAATGGTTGAGGAAGAAATGTTCAAAGCCTTCATGGCTGAACAGACGTTTTTGGTTGAAATGCCAGTCAAAAAAGACCATTCGAAGGAGTTTGCTAGTAATGGAGTACCAGAATGCAGCATGGAAGAAGCTTCTGAAGTAACTGAACAAGGTGGCCAAGAGGAGAAACAGGCACAACCAGCCATCCAATTTGGCTCGTTTCCTCCAATGAGAACCAAGAGGGTCAAGAAATTGACCCAATTCCAGTCTCTAGTGAAGACTCACAAGTGAATATGGTACAAGATGAATCCGGAATGGCTAGCCCAATGGAAACTGAATACGAGAGTGAAGAAGAGGTGAGTATTAACCTCTCATATCCTTTTGAGTATCCCTCGAACTCTATGACACAGCATGTCAAACCTTTGTATATCAAGGTCTTCTTCGATGAGATACAATTGAACCGAGTCTTGGTGGATAATGGGGCAGCAGTGAACTTACTACCGAAATCTTCCTTGAAGAAACTAGGGAAAAAGAACCCCAAGTTAATCCTAACCAGCACAACCATTGCTGGCTTTGTTGGAGACAAACAGATAGTTCAGGGAATTCTGCCCATAAACCTGAGTGTGGGAACCAGGGACTACATGACAGCATTTTTCGTCATCGATAGCAATGCTAAGTACAATGTTTTGCTTGGTAGAGATTGGATTCACACTAATAAGTATGTGTCTTCCTCTTTGCATCAGAAAATAATGATGGCCTTGGGCAATGGAGAGACAGGGGAAATTGATGCAGATCCTCAACCCTTCATAGCCTGTGCAGACTTCGCGGAAGCCAAATTGTATATTGAGGGAGTAACACCACTCAGTATACTGAGAAAACCTGATAGCTCAGCTGAAGTGACGGCTGATGAGGAAGTGACACACCTGAAGCACTTAGTCCAGGAGAGTGCTAATGAAGAGGTTGTCGTTAAGAATGACAATGATGCCTGGTTATAGGCAAAGAAATGAAGCCCAAGAAGCCAAGTCTTTGGCTCTACTTAAGTTTTCAATATTGGATGTAAAATCAATAGTCCAGAAAGTGCAAGAGCAAGAAAAAGAAGCCATGATAATTGGCTGCAAGCAAGAGCAGCAACAGGTCAGAATTTTGGCCCTTGATAAATTATATGCATTGGACATTGAAACAAAAGTCCAGGAGATACAGGAAGAAGAAGCCTTATGGACAAACTTTGTCTATGAGGAGGAGGGTAAAGGTGTTGAATCAAAGAACTTGAGAGCAGAACAAAGTAAAGAGATTGCTTCGAAGGCAGAAGGAATCAAAGAAGGAGCTTCAGTAAGTTCTCAGATACAAGACCCCTTAGAAGAAGTAAATTTATGGGAAGGTTCTATACAACAGCCCACTTATATAAGTGCTTGGTTGAATGCTCTTGACAGGGACCAGTTGTTGGTTGTTCTGAAGAAATATAAAGATTATTTTGCATGGTCTAATAATGAACTACCATGATTGGATAGGTTATTAGTAGAACATAGGCTCCCTATGAGGCCTAATTTCAAGTCATACAAGCAAAAACCAAGAAGAATGAGTCAAGAAGTGATTCAGAAAGTTAAGGAGGAAATTCTTAGACTACTCAAGGCAGGCTTTATTAGGACAGCCAGGTATGTCGAATGGTTATCCAATATTGTGGCTGTAGTTAAGAAGAATGGTAAAATAAGGGTATGCATTGATTTCAGAAACTTAAATCTAGCAACTCCAAAAGATGAGTATCCTATGCCTATAGTAGATTTGTTGGTAGACAGTTCAACAGGGCATCAAATTTTATCAATGATGGATGGGCACTCTGGTTATAACCAAATCTGTATTGCAGAGGAAGATGTCCACAAGACAGCATTCAGATGTCCTGGGAATATTGGCACCTTCGAATGAGTTAAAATGCCATTTGGCCTGAAGAATGCTGATGCTACATATCAGAGGGCTATGAACACTATCTTTCATGACCTCATTGGAGGGTATTTAGAGTGTTATATTGATGACATTGTAGTGAAATCTCAATCCATGGAGGAGTATCTGTTTCACTTAGAAGCAGCTTTTGAAAGAATGAGAAAGTTCAAGTTGAAACTCAATCCTCTTAAGTGCGCTTTTGGCTTATCATCTGGAAACTTCTTGGGCTATGTAGTACACAAGAAAGGAATACAGATTGACCAGAATAAAGCCAAAGCCATCATTGAAGCCAGACCTCCATCAAGTAAGAAAGAATTACAAAAGTTCCTTGGACAAGTTAATTTTTTTCGAAGATTTATTTTTAATACTGCAGGGAAAACTAAAGTATTTTCTTTCATGTTAAGGCTAAAAGATGAAGAGGAATTTGTGTGGACAACAGAGCATCAAATTGCTTTCGAAGGAATCAAAGCCTACTTGGCCAACCCTCCAGTACTGATGCCACCAAAGGGTGACAAGCCCTTGAAGTTGTACATAGCTGCAACAGAAGATTCATTGGAAGCTTTCTTAGCCTAAGACAATGAAGAAAGAAAGAAGCAAGTTATTTATTACCTTAGTAGGTTTCTAAATTCTTGTGAATGAAAATACTCAGTTATTGAAAAGATGTGCCTTGCATTGTATTTTGTTGCAATGAAATTAAGATACTATCTTTTGCCTACAACCGTCTTGGTAATTGCAATCACAGATTTGGTTAAGTATATGTTATCTAGAGCTATGTTGAGGAGGAGAATTGGCAAATGGATACTAGCCTTATCAGAATTTCATTTAGAATATGTTCCCCAAAAGACAATAAAAGGACAAGTTTTAGCTAATTTCTTGGCAGACCATCCATCTCAAACAGAAAGCCAAGAGATAATGGAACTTGGTATAGCTAGTGTTGAACCATGGCAAATGTGGTTCGATGGATCAAAAGCCAATGGTCTAATTGGAATTGGTGTGGTAATTAAGTCGCCACAAGGAATAGAAACCACGCATGGTTTCAGAGTGGATGAAATTATTTGCTCCAATAATCAAGCTGAATATGAAGTCTTAATAATTGGACTGGAAATTATTATTGGATTACAAGTTCATGCAGTTAACATATTTGGAGATTCTCAATTAGTGGTTAACCAAGTGAAAGGGATTTTCAAATGTCAAAGTATAAGCATGTTGCCATACTATGTTGTTGCATTACATCCGCTTTCTCAATTTCAAATAGCAAATGTAACTCATATCTCAAGATTCTTGAATAATAGAGCTAATGATGTGGCTCAGAAAGTTTTGAATTTCAGGAGAAGGGATAATGCTCAAAGGGACATAAGCCAAACAACATATCAGAAATTAATACCACCCTTAAATAAAAGGAATGGGGTCATAGAAGTCAATCATAATGACTTACAAGAGCAAGATTGGAGACATCCAATAATGCAATATCTGACTGGCCCAACTTCGAAAGTCAGTAGAAAAATTAAATTGCAGTCTATGCAATACATAATGTATGGTAATGCTCTCTACAAAAGAGGGGGAGATGGTTTACTGCTGGAATGTTTAGGCCCAAAAGAAGCATTGACAGCTATGGCTGAGGTTCATGAAGGCATCTGTGGTGCTCACCAGCCTGGTGTGAAGATGAGATGGTTGCTTCGAAGGCATTTCTATTATTGGCCAACTATCCTTAAAGACTGCATATAATATGCAAGAGGTTGCCAAGCATGTTAAAAGCATGGCACAATAAGACATGTGCCCATAACTGACCTGCATGCAGTAGTCAAACCTTGGTCATTTAGAGGATGGGCCATGGATATGATGGGGAAAATACACCCACCCTTTTCGAAGCATCATTGTTTCATTTTCGTGGCTACTGGTTACTTTACTAAGTGGGTCGAAGCTAAGCCATACAAGGCTGTAGACCAGACTGAGGTCATTGGATTCATTAAGAATTTAATCCGTAGATTTGGTATCCCACAGACTATAACTGTTGATAATAGAACTGTATTCGATGGGAAAATGGTAAAGTCTTTTGTGGCAGAGTTTGGAATTAGCCTTGTTAATTTCACCTCCTATTATGCACAAGCCAATGGTCAAGCTCAATCATCCAATAAATCCTTGAAAAAAGGAATACAAAAGGTTGTGGAAGACAATCCTAGGGATTGGCATAACTTATTGTTGGATGTATTGTGGGCTTATAAAACTTTCCCAAGGTCAAGCACAGGAGTCACTCCTTATGCCTTAGTATATGGGCATGATGCAGTATTACCTGTGGAGATTAATATTAAGTCCTTGAGGGTAAGATGTCAAGACCAGTTAGATCTTGAGCAATACGATCAGAGTATGTGCTTGGAGTTAGAAAGCATAGATGAAGCTAGAATTCTGGCATTAAATAGCATTCTTTTCCAAAAGAAGAAAGCAGCCAAAAGCTATAATAAAAAAGTCAAACACATTGGCTTTGATGAAGGTGATTTAGTATGGAAGACAATACTCCCAATAGGAATTAAAAGCCATAAGTTTGGCAAATGGTCACCTAACTGGGAAGGACCATATCAAGTTCATAGAGTCCTGCCTTTTGGAGCATACCATTTGAGAAATTTGAATGGATATGTACATTCCAAAAAGATTAATGGCAGATATTTGAAGCCTTATTTTCCAACTATATGAGAAACACAAGGAATAGAATAAATGTTGAGTAAAAGAACATGAGAATATTCAAATGATAAATAAGAATTTGTCTTTCATAAAGAGTTGAATACATTCTGTCATAAATTGGCTCAAAAGTCATTACAATGTCTCAGTTGTTCTTTTACAATAGATGTTCTATTCTTAAATGATGAGAACAACTGGATGGCTGTGGTCATTTCCTACTTTCGGTCAGCCAGTCCTTGATCGGTAATCTGCAACTTGGTGTCAGTTCGGATTAAAGCCTGGCGTCATGACCCAAACTCGCCCCTATGGGTTTAGCACCGTAACTGGCCAGTAATCCGTGATTACTGAAGGCCTGCTTAACAGTAATGCCAGTAATACAGAATAAAGGGGTTGGTGGAAGTCAAAATAATAAATAAAAGATGTCCAATGAGCTGTGACAGTCTGAATGCAAAAAGACTTTTTATAAACATGCCACATTAACAACCAAAATATATATATATATATATGCAATATATACACAACCATCCATGTCAGGGATCGAATCCCTAACTATAACTGTACAGTAGAAGTCTATAACATCTATTACAATGCATAAACAAAAGGGTGAATCCGAACACCCCAAAACAGCCGTAGCTTGAACGGACTCGGAACCTCGAGGTGAGGCACGGTAGTTGGCTTGACAAAACAAGAGCTAATCCGACGCTCCTAGCTCTGGTCCGGTGCCTGGACACCTACATATATATATAAACAGTGAGCTAAAACCCAGTGAATAACAGTTATGTAAAGAGGTTAAGAATGAATGTCATTTCAGTAATTAAACAGTCATATCAGTCACTAAGAAACCATAGCAGTCATATGTAGTGCATCCCATAGCAAAACAGTACAGTAAGTCTTAACAGACCGAGCAGTCAGTTGATGGCCATCATAACAGTAAACAATAGTGGTTCCAAGCATGGGAACCAACAGAGATCTCTGTGATAGTTGCAGTAACAGTACAGTAACAGTAAACTGCTATGGATGCCACAGATATAGTTTACAAATAGGACAAACATTCATTCATTGAACAATAGCATTTCAGTAAGCAGTACAGTTGATCATTCAGAAAATAATCATAATTGAACATATATTTACAACATTGTTACTCACAGAGCACTGGGCTAGAGACAATCTAACGAGCGTCCTCGGATGTCAACCCTACAGTTGCAGAACGATCACACACTCGGGATTAATAACTTAGCCCTTAACTATACAGGTGTGGTTCTATAACATTATCCTCATTAAGATGCCTTAAACTTGGCCTAGAAATGCCTAGGATGGAATGAGGATGCAAAAATGCACTTTAAAACACTTTTCAAATTTTTGCTGAAACAGGAGTCTCACTCGAGCGTGGCTTTCTACGCTCGAGCGGACATGCAGACAAAGGAGCTCCGCTCGAGCATGACTTCCGTCGCTCAAGCGAACTGTAAACTCATGAAAAAGTACTGGATGCATGCAATTCACGCTCGACGGACGCTCGACCCCGCTCGAGCGTGAACTTTCTCGCTCGAGCGGACTGCAAAACATATGAACTTCTGGGCATATGCATTTCACGCTCGAGCGTGACTTCCTACGCTCGAGCGGAAGTGCATGTACTTAGAGTGTACGCTCGAGCGTGAAGTCCTCCGCTCGAGCGTGGATCCAAAATCTGGAATTTCCAGATTGATCCTCAAGCACAAAACTCAACTTTTAAAGCTTCAACTCGATCCTTTTGGGCTAATTTTCTGGAAAACACTTGAAAACTCATAATACAACATGTTTCAAAGATCAATTTGTAAAATCAAAGCCTATAGGTAAGTCAATTGAACACAAATTCAAAGGAAACTTGAAGAACAATGCAAAAATCATACATGCATGAGTTCCCATGAACTCCAATGTTTCAAAACATGATCCAATGCAAGCTTTAGCTCAAGAACATGGTAAATTCATGGACCTCTACTAAAATATGCACATGCAAATAAGGATTTCATGCAAAACAACTTCAATTTTCAAGAACATGTACATGCATGCATGAATTACTACTCAATTCAACTCTTAAATTAATTCTTGACATTAATCTCCAAATTTCCATGAATCATGCAAGAAACAACTTAAATACATAAACCAAAGGATGAATTCTCTACCTTAGGTCTTGAATTCAAAGTATACAAGCTCAATTTTGCAAAATTCCTTTAATTCCTTCTAACTCTCCAAGTTAATCTCTTATTGAAACCAATTCTCCTATCTCACTCTCTCTCACGGTTTGCTTCAGAAAAATGGGTGATGAATGGTGTGTCAAGTGTGTGAGTAAAGGGGATTAAACAATAGTTCTTGAGGGAGTCCACTAAATGGCAAAAATGTAATAACTCAAACTAATGAAATTCACCCTTATTTAATCTAATTTAATCATTCCAAATTGAATTTTAATTAAATCTACCATAAAATCACATAAATTCTAATTAGCATAAAACACTAATCAATTCCGGAATCGGTCGCCGATAAGGCCTTCAATTCGCAATTCAAAGTTAAAACATGAACAGATCATTTGATGACTAATAGATAGAAATACAATTAAACAACATACGCATGCATTCAGTTCAGAATTTCAATCTGATCAGATACTTATCATGCTTAACCAGAGATTAGCACTAATCAAAGGTGAGGGTTGTCACACTACCATTGTTGGTTTTGCTGGAGACAAGTAGATGGCTCAAGGTATTATGCCTATCAACCTGAGTGTGGGAACCAGAGACTGTATGACAGTATTTTTTGTCATAGATAGCAATGCTAAATATAATGCTTTGCTTGGCAGAAGTTGGATCCATACAAACAAATGTGTGTCTTCTTCTTTGCATCAGAAGTTAATGATAACAATAGGCAATGGGAAAACCGAGGAGATCGATGCAAATCCACAACCCTTTATTGTTGCAGCAAAAGATTTATTTAGAGTTTTTCTAGCTCAGGATAATGAAGAAGGCAAGGAACAAGCAGTATATTACCTTAGTAGGTTTTTAAATTCTTGCGAATATAAAAGCTGTGTTTTGCATTGTATTTTGCAGCAATGAGATTGAGATATTATATTTTGCCTGCTATTGTCTTGGTAATTGCAACCACAAATTTGGTTAAATGCATGTTATTTAGACCTATGTTAAGAGGAAGAATTGGCAAATGGATACTAGCTTTATCAGAATTTCATCTAGAATATATTTCCCAAAAAGCAGTGAAAGGACAAGTATTGGCTAATTTTTTGGCAGATCATCCATGTCAAACAGAAAACCAAGAGATAATAGAACTTGGTATGGTTAGTATTGAACCATGGCAAATGTGGTTCGATGGATCAAAAGCCAATGGCCTAACTGGAATTGGTGTGGTGATTAAGTTACCACAAAGGGTAGAAACCACACATGGTTTCAGAGTAGATGAAATTACTCGTTCCAATAATAAAGCTAAATATGAAGCTTTGATAATAGAGTTGGAAATACTTATTGGATTACAAACTCATGCAGTTGATATATTTAGAGATTCTCAATTGGTGGTTAACCAAGTAAAAGGAATTTTCAAATGTCAAAGTATAAGCATGTTGCCATACTATGTTGTTACATTACATCTGCTTTCGTAATTTCAGATAGAAAATGTAACTCATGTTTCAAGATTCTTGAATAATAAAGCTAATGATGTAGCTCAGAAAGCTTCGAATTTCAAGAGAAGGGATAATACTGGAAGAGATATAAGCCAAACAACATATCAGAAAGTAATACCACCCTTGAATAAAAGGAATGTGGTCTTGGAAGTCAATCATAATGACTTACAAGAACAAGATTGGAGGCATCCAATAATGCAGTACTTGGCTGGCCCATC
>NW_021025315.1:310708-336782 GCF_004153795.1 Camellia sinensis | reverse complement strand
GATACAGAGTCGCCACCTAAATATTTTTTAAGGGGGGATTTAGGAAACCCTGACTCGGTGCCAAAGGCCACGTGTCCGTCATCACCAAACTTACCTCGGCTCGGGAGCTTAGGTACGGGAAGGTCAGCTATGAGCACCCCCTCTTGCCCGATCCGAAAATCGGCCTGTACTAACCGTGATATCCGTTTTTGAAAACGTTATGTGTTCTTATCCCGATTATTAGCCTAGAATTACTATGTTATGCGCACAGCACAAAAGTATAGACTAGATAGCCTAATTTGGAAATAAGCATTGCATATCCGTTTGTTTTGAAAGATGTTTTGGAATTTGCTACTCGCAAGTAGGCTGAAACACGGATTTCAATGAGCTATTCCAACTCAGATAATCCAACCTTCACCCACAGACATTCAAGCAGTTATATCACATAAGCAGCTAGCCTCATGGTAATCATGTTATTATGGCAACACTCACATGCATGTAAGGATGCTAAAGCAAAAGAACTTACAGAGTACTCCAAGTCAAAACAGAAACTAGTTAGTAATCATATGCATGACCCTAGTTCATGTTAAGATGGCTAATGCAACACATGCAAAATGCAACTAAGATAGGCTCGGCTAATCTACAATGACATGTGAAATGCTACAACTAACACGTATTCAATTTGAAATTAAAATACAAATGCAGTTAGAATGATGCGCCGAGCCCGATGCATGTAAGACAAATGTGTGGATGCACGCATGCATAGCATAAGGTATGCTAATTTAAATATGTCCTAGTCTACCATCATAAGCGGGTAAATAAAAGGGAGAAAGAAGTGGGGGTTGGAAGACATGCACACACGCACCCACACTTATTACACAATTGCCCTCACTCGGAGGGTCCAAATAAATATTACAGTCCGAATAAATAATACTAAATTAATTATTACAAAATTTCTAATCTAATTAACAAATTAAATGCAAAGGGAAGATGGCCGCAGCCCCCGCCTCGGGATGCGTGAATGATGCATGCTCTGATTTATCTTGCCCCGAAAGCCCGTACCATACCACTGCTGCCTCTGTTTACACTGCCCTGCTTCTCTGAAAACTGCCAAAATCCTAGGACAGGTTCCCTGAACCCTGGAGGACACCATCGACTGAAGGGAATACACACCGGCCAGGGAACTTATCCATCGGCTGGGGTTTCATATTATCGGCCACCAATCCATGGCCGGTCGGCACTCTACAGTGCCGGTCGGCAAAAACTCCCTGCAGAAACTTGTTTTTGACAGCAACAAGGACAGACAGTGTATGGCATGGAATTTCAAGCAAATGTATGCGCGGGCACACTCCCTATCATGCAAGGGATTCAAAGGAGCATGACCCTCGACCCTCGGGCCATCAATCATGCATTTTGATGCGTGATGGCCTAAGGAGCCAAGGTTGCAATTCAATGAAAATGCATGCAACATATAAATGAATACCAAAACCCTATCATGCCAAAGTCAAGGGCCTCGGTGACCGAGAGTTGAGACGCGTTACATCACTTGTAGTATGAACACTTCTCCCCCCTCACACTTGGTTTGACACCCCAAATCAAGCAATGCAATGCATGTTATGCAAACATGGCTCGAAAATGCAACATATCACTAAAATGCAAAGCATGCCAAATGTAATGCAACATATCATGGCAAGCATGCAATGTTCCTAACATGCAATGCTACAATGCAAGCATGTGATTAGAGGCAATAATTCACGCATACAACCATGTCCGAGAAGGGACTTAGACTGAAATGGGAGGCCTCAAACACCCCCCAAAACAGTGGCCAAAAGTGTCTCAAGTGATGGTCAAAATGCACTACAAGCATGCAAGTCAAAAGGGGCCCCAGGCTAAGGCATAACAACAGGGTACTCCACTACCACTAACCCAAACAAGCATGGCATAAACTATACAACCCAAAAACAGAATTTTAGCATGCAAAATAGCTCCAAAACCCGCTGGTATGGTAGCCCTAAAATGACCCAAACACATAGGCATACACAATGCACATGTCAAGGCATGAAAACACAACACTTCAAGGCATTGAAAGAGACACAAAGGACAATGTAAGACCACATTATATGGACTAGAATATGATCTCAACTAATGCCAAATGATGATAATAGGCCAAGCTAGGCATGTTAATGATCCATAGACTCAAGGCTCATGATCCAAAATGCAAAGCAACTATATCGAGCATGCTAAACAAGACCAAATCAGTGGCCAGCAGACCTCATGCATGGCAAGATATGGTCAAGAACTTCACAAAGTGAAGCCAAAATATGAGAGCATGGTAGTCAAAAGTCATGATGCATCTCTAAGCACAAACAAAGGAATACAAAGCAAGTATGTTAAGCATGCAAAGGGCCACCAATCCAACCAAAAACAGAGATAACATGTGACCTAAATAAAACAAGATTAGACATGCATGCTACCACATTGAGCCAAATATGCAAGCAAGAGAGAGACCAAGGGAGAGGGGTGTCCCTCCCCTATGCAAGACTTCAAACCCTCTTCTTTACCACTGAAAGTCCACTGGATTTCAGTGGTGAAAAGAACCAAACACTCAAGCAAATAAAGCCTAACAATGGAAGCACCAAAAGGGCCAAACAAGGCCTAAGAGGGTGAGTTCGACCACCAACGCCAAAACACCCTTAATGAAAGTTCTTAAGTAGGAAAATATAAGACTTTTTTATGTTATACTCAAAGCTTGAATCAATATGCAAGATAGGTCAAAAGCCAATGCAAGATTGGGGAAAATAAAGCAAAAAACTCACCCTTGAAGAACACTTCAAGAACAGTTGGTCCAGCCACTCTTTTCTGACCAAAATCAGTCCAAAACCTCAAAAAAAAACCCTCAAAGCCCCTCAAGGTCGAAGCAAGGTGTAATGGTGTGTGTCTTAGTGCAAAAATAAGGTCAAAACACACTTTCTAGGCCTCCAAACACACACTAAGGATGAGAGAGAGGGGAATATAGAGAGAGATAGTATATGACAGATGTATATATGTATAATCTCTGGTTTTTTGTTCAAAATCTCTAACCTTTGACAAAGGGAGAAGAGGGGTCCTTATATAGGCAAAGGGAAATGGCTTAAACTTCTCAAAGAAGCTAAGTGAAAGGAGCAAAGGAGGCAAAGGAGTCAAGGCTTCTTGAGGAAGCTAAGACAGCTGGCCAAGCTTCTTGAGGAAGCTTAGACAAAGGGTCAAGCTTCCTCAAGAAGCTTCGACCAAAAGGGGGCAAAAGGGGCAAAACAGCCACTTCATGCACGGGGAGGAGTGTTGGTGCATTCCAGCTGGCACAGCTGGCATGCACCAAGTCTGAAAGGTGCAAAAGGGTCACACCGGCCAGCAAAAAAAGGTCACTGGCCAAAACAAAGTGCCGGTCGGCAAAATATAGTGCCGACCGGCCATTGGTTTTAAGAAACCACTACCGGTGGCACCAATAAACGGCTGGTGATGTGAGGGGACAGCCGGTGGGGTGTAGGAATGGCCAACAAGCCATTCCCTGCCTTTCAAGGCGAAAACACAAGTGTTTGGTGCAAAACCAGACACCAAAAAGTCGAGTCGAGAGATCCTGAGGCGAAGCGCGCAGCCGAGACCTCCGGGAACTCGAGACGAACACAAGTTCGGATGATCACCAAGTGTTCCAACGGTGACGTCCAAGTCTTGAGGACGGTCAAAAATGGGGTGTCTACACATAGCTACAGCAGAAGATTCATTGGGAGCTTTCTTAGCCTAAGACAATGAAGAAGGAAAGAAGCAAGTTATTTATTACCTTAGTAGGTTTCTAAATTCTTGTGAATGAAAATACTCAGTTATTGAAAAGCTGTTCCTTGCATTGTATTTTGTTGCAATGAAATTAAGATACTATCTTTTGCCTACAATCGTCTTGGTAATTGCAACCACAGATTTGGTTAAGTATATGTTATCTAGACCTATGTTGAGGAGAAGAATTGGCAAATGGATACTAGCCTTATCAGAATTTCATTTAGAATATGTTTCCCAAAAGACAATAAAAGGACAAGTTTTAGCTAATTTCTTGGCAGACCATCCATCTCAAACAGAAAGCCAAGAGATAATGGAACTTGGTATGGCTAGTGTTGAACCATGGCAAATGTGGTTCGATGGATCAAAAGTCAATGGTCTAATTGGAATTGGTGTGGTAATTAAGTCACCACAAGGAATAGAAACCACGCATGGTTTCAGAGTGGATGAAATTACTTGCTCCAATAATCAAGCTGAATATGAAGCCTTAATAATGGGACTGGAAATTCTTATTGGATTACAAGTTCATGCAGTTAACATATTTGGAGATTCTCAATTAGTGGTTAACCAAGTGAAAAGGATTTTCAAATGTCAAAGTATAAGCATGTTGTCATACTATGTTGTTGCATTACATCTGCTTTCTCAATTTCAAATAGCAAATGTAACTCATATCCCAAGATTCTTGAATAATAGAGCTAATGATGTGGCTCAGAAAGTTTTGAATTTCAGGAGAAGGGAAAATGCTCAAAGGGACATAAGCCAAACAACATATCAGAAATTAATACCACCCTTAAATAAAAGGAATGTGGTTATAGAAGTCAATCATAATGACTTACAAGAGCAAGATTGGAGACATCCAATAATGCAATATCTGACTGGCCCAACTTCGAAAGCCAGTAGAAAAATTAAATTGCAGTCTATGCAATACATAATGTATGGTAATGCTCTCTACAAAAGAAGGGGAGATGGTTTACTGTTGGAATGTTTAGGCCCAAAAGAAGCATTGACAGCTATGGCTGAAGTTCATGAAGGCATCTGTGGTGCTCATCAGCCTAGTGTGAAGATGAGATGGTTGCTTCGAAGGCATTCCTATTATTGGCCAACTATCCTTAAAGACTGCATATAATATGCAAGAGGTTGCCAAGCATGTTAAAAGCATGGCACAATAAGACATGTGCCCATAACTGACCTGCATGCAGTAGTGAAACCTTGGTCATTTAGAGGATGGGCCATGGATATGATGGGGAAAATACACCCACCCTTTTCGAAGCATCATTATTTCATTTTCGTGGCTACTGATTACTTCACTAAGTGGGTCGAAGCTAAGCCATACAAGGCTGTAGACCAGACTGAGGTCATTGGATTCATTAAGAATTTAATCCATAGATTTGGTATCCCGCAGACTATAACTGTTGATAATAGAACTGTATTCGATGGAAAAATGGTAAAGTCTTTTGTGGCAGAGTTTGGAATTAGCCTTGTTAATTTCACCTCCTATTATGCACAAGCCAATGGTCAAGCTGAATCATCCAATAAATCCTTGAAAAAAGGAATACAAAAGGTTGTGGAAGACAATCCTAGGGATTGGCATAACTTATTGTTGGATGTATTGTGGGCTTATAAAACTTTCCCAAGGTCAAGCACAGGAGTCACTCCTTATGCCTTAGTATATGGGCATGATGCAGTATTACCTGTGGAGATTAATATTAAGTCCTTGAGGGTAAGATGTCAAGACCAGTTAGATCTTGAGCAATACGATCAGAGTATGTGCTTGGAGTTAGAAAGCATAGATGAAGCTAGAATTCTGGCATTAAATAACATTCTTTTCCAAAAGAAGAAAGCAGCCAAAAGCTATAATAAAAAAGTCAAACACATTGGCTTTGATGAAGGTGATTTGGTATGGAAGACAATACTCCCAATAGGAATTAAAAGCCATAAGTTTGGCAAATGGTCACCTAACTGGGAAGGACCATATCAAGTTCATAGAGTCCTGCCTTTTGGAGCATACCATTTGAGAAATTTGAATGGATATGTACATTCCAAAAAGATTAATGGCAGATATTTGAAGCCTTATTTTCCAACTATATGAGAAACACAAGGAATAGAATAAATGTTGAGTAAAAGAACATGAGAATATTCAAATGATAAATAAGAATTTGTCTTTCATAAAGAGTTGAATACATTCTGTCATAAATTGGCCCAAAAGTCATTACAATGTCTCAGTTGTTCTTTTACAATAGATGTTCTATTCTTAAATGATGAGAACAACTGGATGGCTGTGGTCATTTCCTACTTTCGGTCAGCCAGTCCTTGATTGGTAATCTGCAACTTGGTGTCAGTTTGGATTAAAGCCTGGCGTCATGACCCAAACCCGTCCCTATGGGTTTAGCACCGTAACTGGCCAGTAATCCCTGATTACCGAAGGCCTGCTTAACAGTAATGCCAGTAATACAGAGTAAAGGGGCTGGTGGAAGCCAAAACAATAAATAAAAGATGTCCAATGAGCTGTGACAGTCTGAATGCAAAATGCAAAAAGACTTTTTATAAACATGCCACATTGACAACCAAAACATATATATATATATATATATATATATATGCAATATATACACAACCATCCATGTCAGGGATCGAATCCCTAACTATAACTGTACAATAGGAGTCTATAACATTTATTACAATGCAGAAACAAAAGGGTGAATCCGAACACCCCAAAACAGCTGTAGCTTGAACGGACTCGGAACCTCGAGGTGAGGCACGGTAGTTGGCTTGAAAAAACAAGAGCTAATCCGACGCTCCTAGCTCTGGTCCGGTGCCTGGACACCTACATATATATATATATATAAACAGTGAGCTAAAGCCCAGTGAATAACAGTTATGTAAAGAGGTTAAGAATGAATGTCCTTTCAGTAATTAAACAATCATATCAGCCACTTAGAAACCATAGCAGTCATATGTAGTGCATCCCATAGCAAAACAGTACAGTAGGTCTTAACAGACCGAGCAGTCAGTTGATGGCCATCATAACAGTAAACAATAGTGGTTCCAAACATGGGAACCAATAGAGATCTCTGTGATAGTTGCAGTAACAGTACAGTAACAGTAAATTGCTATGGATGCCACGGATATAGTTTACAAATAGGACAAACATTCATTCATTAAACAATAGCATTTCAGTAAGCAGTACAGTTGATCATTCAGAAAATAATCATAATTGAACATATATTTACAACATTGTTACTCACAGAGCACTGGGCTAGAGACAAGCTAACGAGCGTCCTCGGATGTCAACCCTACAATTGCAGAACGAACACACACTCGGGATTAATAACTTAGCCCCTAACTATACAGGTGTGGTTCTATAACATTATCCTCATTAAGATGCCTTAAACTTGGCCTAGGAATGCCTAGGATGGAATGAGGATGCAAAAATGCACTTTAAAACACTTTTCAAATTTTTGCTGAAACAGGGGTCTCGCTCGAGCGGACATGCAGACAAAGGAGCTCCGCTCGAGCGTGACTTCCGTCGCTCAAGTGAACTGTAAACTCATGAAAAAGTACTGGATGCATGCAATTCACGCTCGACGGACGCTCGACCCCGCTCGAGCGTAAACTTTCTCGCTCGAGCGGACTGCAAAACATATGAACTTCTAGGCATATGCATTTCACGCTCGAGCATGACTTCCTACACTCGAGCGAAAGTGCATGTACTCATAGTGTACGCTCGAGCGTGAAATCCTCCGCTCGAGCGTGGATCCAAAATCTGGAATTTCCAGATTGATCCTCAAGCACAAAACTCAACTTTTAAAGCTTCAACTCGATCCTTTTGGGCTAATTTTCTGAAAAACAATTGAAAACTCATAATACAACATGTTTCAAAGATCAATTTGTAAAATCAAAGCCTATAGGTAAGTCAATTGAACACAAATTCAAAGGAAACTTGAAGAACAATGCAAAAATTATACATGCATGAGTTCCCATGAACTCCAATGTTTCAAAACATGATCCAATGCAAGCTTTAGCTTAAGAACATGGTAAATTCATGGACCTCTACTAAAATATGCACATGCATGTAAGGATTTCATGCAAAACAACTTCAATTTTCAAGAACATTTACATGCATACATGAATTACTACTCAATTCAACTCTTAAATTAATTCTTGACATTAATCTCCAAATTTCCATGAATCATGCAAGAAACAACTTAAATACATAAACCAATGGATGAATTCTCTACCTTAGGTCTTGAATTCAAAGTGTACAAGCTCAATTTTGCAAAATCCCTTCAATTCCTCTAAGTTTCAAGCCAATCTAGATGAACTCAATTTTTCTTCCAACACTCTTACTCTCTCTCACGTTTTTGGTCTAGAAAATGGCTAAAGAGGTGATATGTCAAATGTGTATGAAGTGGGGAGGAGTTAGCCTAGGATTATCCACTCAATGGCAATTTGGTAGTAATTGCAAACTAATGGAATTTAACATTATTTAATCTAATTTAATCATTCCAAACCAAATTTTAATTAAACCTACCATAAAACACATAAATTCTAATTAGCATAAAGCACTAATCAATTTCTGGTTCGATTGTCGATAAGACCTTCAATTCGCAGTTCAAAGTTAAAACATGAACAGATTTATTCAGAAATCAAACAGATAGAAATGCATTCAAAACAATACACTCATACAATCAGTTCAGAATTTCATTCTTATCAGTTACTTATCATGCTTAATCATAGATTAACACTAATCAGAGGTGAGGGTTGTCACACCTGGTTAACTGTAGATAGCTCTTCCTCAAGTTGAGCTTTCTTCTCCAATAGTTGAGTTCGAAAGTGGAAGACAGATGAATGTTGTTCCTTTAGCTCTAATACTTTAGTATGTACTGTGGAAACAAAGCTCTAGTCTCTAACCAATTTCTCCTCCGCAGCCTTGGCAGCATGGCAAATGTTGATGTAAAAGTCAATAGTGGCTGCTGCCTGAGATAGATGACTTGAGACAGTCATGCCGGATTGCTCAACGATTTTGCAGTACTGAAGGAAGCCATTTCTTAGTATAGGCTTCTGTAAGGCCTCAAAAGGGATCCTCGAAAAGGATGTCAACAGCTCCAGGCAGCTGTCCAAGTCTATCAAAGGTGAAGAAGGCTTACTACTGGTGGAAGAGATCTAAAAAATTTCTAGCAAGGAGTCAGCCAGAACTAATGGCTCAGTCTCATCATTAGCTATTGGAGAGGTGGAAGGTATGTCGAAGAGACTAGTTAGTCTCGCTTCGAAGATGTTTACCTCATCCATAGACATGAAGGGTGCAGAAAGAGCCTTAGTGGAAGGCACAAAGGACTGCATAGGGATAGGAGAAATTGGTGGAACATCTTCAGCAGTTTCTATAGTTCTAGCCACCAATAAGTCGAGGGAAGAAGGGCTAGAAATAGGCAGAGACAATAAACTATGAGTTAGAGAGCTGCAGCACCCTCTATAGGGGAATCAGCTACCATCAGAGAAGGAGCAGCAGTTGGAATTCCCTCAGGAAGAGGAGGAAAAGCAAGGCTCGAAAGAGAATTAAATTGAGATAAATCAAAAGTCAAATGAAGGAGATATGAAATTAAGCCAGAATGGAAAGGAGTAGGAATACTGGGCCTCAAGAAGGGTACAAAGAATGTAGGCCTAGGAAGTGGGAGTGTTATCTGAATAGACTTCACATTTTGCAATTGATCAACTTCAACTGAAACTGAGGGAGTCCTTATTGGAAGAATAGACTCAATAGTTGTTGCTGCAAAAGAAGAAGTACAAAATAATGTCAAGTCTTAATACCAAGAATTTGACAAAAGAATAAAAGAACAGAGGCATGAAAGGAATTACTTGTTTCAGAAGTGATAGCAACAATGGGAGAGCTACGAAAGGAATAGTGCTCAGCAATGTGTTGCCACCTTGCAGTTTCCCTTTGGATTGCATTAGCAACAGCAGCTTCATCTCTAAATAATTGTTGCTGCCGTCTCTTCTCAGCTCTTTGAAAAACAATTATTTCTCTGGAATGTTCCTCCTCTACTGCTTTGGCAGCCGCCTCATGAGTGGGGTCTTCGACCAAATCAGAAGAGGAGACAGTCATCTTCTTTCTCTTTCTTCTCGATAATGGTATGTCTTGCTCCTTCTCGATCTCTCTCTCTTCAATCTGGGATTCAGGCTCTTCATGAGTAAGTTCCTTTTCCACTGCCTTGGCTGCTGTCTCATAAGTAGGGTCTTCGACCAAATCAGAAGGAGAGACAGTCATCTTCTTTCTTTTTCTTCTCGGTGATGGTATTTCCTGCTCTTTCTCAGTCTCTCTCTTTTTAATTTGGGATTCAGACTTTTCAAGAGTAAGTTCCTTTTCTGCTGCTTTGGCAGTTGTCTCATGAGAAGGGTTTTTGACCAAATTAGAAGGAGAGACAATCATCTTTTTCCTTTTTGTTCTCTGTAATGGTATTTCTTGCTCTTCCTCCATCTCTTTCTCTTCAGTCTAAGATTCAGATTCTTCAGGAGAGAGTAATAGCTTCCTTTTCTTTTTCTGTTGTTGTTTGTCTTTGAGAGTAAAGTTTCAGCTCTTTTAGGAGATTCCTCTTGTGGAGATCCTGAATCAAGAGATATGAATATAAAGGAAACAAACAAAAGAGTCTAAAAGAAAAGAAACCTGAAAATACTTACCCTTTTTTGAAGCAGCTCTGGTAACTCTAGTAGGAGGGGGTGAGGCTGCAAAAGCAGTTTTGGCAGCTGTGGAAAAAGAGGGAATGTTCTCAATTGTTGTTGATTTAGCCTTCGAAGGCACTCCTAACCCTATCAGTAAATCATGAGGGTGTACGGATAGGCGCACTTCCATATTGGCTATCCACCAGTTTTGAAATCTTTTCAACACCAAGCCAGAGGAAAGGAGGGGATGAATTTGAACTCACTCAATTCTTTTAACAGTGTAAATGTTGCCTCTTCTAGTTTTGATTTGAGTATTCTCAGGTCTCTGGCTGTAAGATGGACATTCGAGAGGCTACAAAATGGAATGAGAATCCCCTGAGTAAACCCAAATTGCCTGGCAAATTGAGAAGGGCAGTATACCTCAGCTATACACTTATAAGCTTGAGGGTTTAAAGTACCAATGAACAGCTCCATCGGTAGCAAAATAGAAGCCTACATATCTTTGTGTGGTGAGGTGGAGCACTTCTTATCAGCTAAGAATGTTTGCAGCTAAGTAGGTCCTTTGTTGGTATCAAAGGGATAGAAGAAGGTGACAAACGGAGAAATAGGAAGTTGGTGAAAAAAGGTGAGGTAATAGGCAAATGAAGCAGGATAAAGAACAATTCTAGCATATTTCTCCCCATAAGTGCTAGGATCCTGAACAAGGAATTTTAAGCATTTGGGATGTAAATCAGTGAAGTAAGTGATGAGCCAGAGTTGGAGTACCCAAAGGGGGCCTCCTTGGTTGATGTCAAGAGGTTTCTCACAAAACTGGGAGCAAGCCCTATAAACATGGCCTAAGAGATATGGAGCCAAGGCTATGCGTTTCTTCAAAACAAGGGCCTTCGCAAATTGGGCAAATTCAGACATAATCCGTTGAGATGATGTACAAAAGAGAAATTTACACAACCAGTATAAAATAAAAGAAAAAAGTTCTCTATCTCTCACGGAGCCTACCCTTTTTTTTTCAGCCTTTACAAAGTCACTGTAGGAGGAATTTAAGGGTGGAAGAGGAAACTTAACAGAGAGGTTTGGGTAGCTGGGAATAAAAGAAGTGCTAAGGGGTGAAAGCCCTAAGAGATGGAAAATATCAAGAACAGTGGGGGCCATTATGCCATATCGAAATTGGAAAAAATTAAAAGCCATGTTCCAAAAGCAAAGAGCAGTAGGAGGAATCAAGAAAGGGTCTTTAGGAATGATAAACCAGGAAAGACGGAGGGCATCGAGAATACAGAGTTCTTGCAGATCATCTTCTCTCGCAGGCACAACTCTGTCATACCATTCCTACCATTCAGCTCTCAATGTTGGCCAGCAAAGGTGAGGTCAGGTTATTCTCCAATTTCCCCAGTCGAGCCCCTCTTCATAGAGAAGAAAGTGGTCTTCCAAGCGAGGGTATAAAGCTGGAAGTTGAGCAGCAGCTTCTTGAAAGATGGGACCTAAGACACATTCTTGTTTGTTGCTATGGCGAGGAACAAAAAGGCGTCCATCTATGGCACTTGACCCATCAGCTGTTAACTTAGCGATCTCTTCATCAATACACCTTTTCAAAGCCATGGTTGGGCTTATACAATCACCAGCGAGTACTTTCAGAGAGGAAGAATCCATTGGTAGCAAGCAGCGAGGAAGAAAGGGTTAACAAAAGGGAAGGGTTTGTGTGTTAAGGGAGCGAGTGATTTCAGAACACGAAATAAAAGGGTTTTAAAAAACCTTTGTGTTTAAAAAATATATCGCGTAATTCATTAAGTACTAAAAGTACAAATACGAAAAGTTTCCTTCAGTATTGATACTTTTGGAGGGAAAAACACATTCCAGATGTTGATGCCAACTTTGAAGTAAAATATTTGGCTTCGAAACCAGATTTTGGCGCCAAAAGTCAAATAACAACGGCTTCAAAACTGAGAAGCCGACTTCGAAGCAGATTCCATACCTAAAGATGTAAAAATGCTCGAGTATTTGTTTATTTCTAAGCGATTAAAGACCTGTTTTAGGTTTCTTAATGAAAGTAATGTCCTTTGAAGCAAAACTTGAGACCCCTTAAGGATGGGAATTGGTGTTCGAAACATCAAAATCAATAGTTGGTTTATATATACAGAAATGGATTGTCTTTTCGGACTGAAACAGTGCAGCCCTCAAAAGGGGCTTCCATATTTTTGAAAGTATAAACTGTTGTTCGAAGCAAAAATGGCCAATTTAAAACTGATTGATCGTACTAACCATGACCATATTTTGGTTACGATTACAACAAGCTTTAAAGGGCAAGATTGTTAAATTCGAAGCACTGATTCTAAATGAAAATCAGCAAAGACTGTCAACTATAATCCATAAATTGGAAAAGTTCATGTTGGTTTTTAGTGTTTCATTTAAAACGATTGAATCCGGATTCGAAGGATAAGATTGTTCAGTTCGAAGTCCTAAATTTGCTTTTAAAGACAAACGGAGACAAAATCAAACAATGCCAAACAAAAAGAAAAGTCTTAGTTATATTAAAGCAAAAGCAATTACATCGAATGGCCCTCTTTGGGTACAAATTCGAGCTCATAAAAGTAAGGAATAGAATAAATAACAAGATCATGGAATTTGGTCCAACTATGGTCAATGAATTTATGTTCTTTCTTTATTCTATCCTCTATTTTTTCCAGGATTGGCTGCTGAAGTTGATGTGCTCTCACTTGATAAAAGAGCTCTTCAGCCTTTATTTCGAACAATGTTTCTTTCAATCCTTGTTCTAGTTCGTCCATATCCAAGTCATCCCAGTACGCAGAGTCTTTATTCTTGAAGTTATCAAATTCTTCGATGAGGTTCTCTGCTTCGTACTGGGCATGAATTCGAAGGGATGAGACTTGGTCCAAAGATTGGGTTGTGGCCATAGAAGTCTGATGCCAGTGAAGAAGCGATGGGAGTTGGTCCAAAAACATGTGAAGCTCTGCTTGGGCGAGGGGGTTGAGGACGTGACCCCGAGTCAGGATATCACAAGCCCATCGAAGGTTCTTGAGAGGAACATCGTCCTCAAGAACATTGAAAGGCAAGTGAGAGAAGGCCGCAAGCAGAAGTTGGGCTTACTTCCGCTCAGCTAGAGTAGGGGAAGGTAGAGGCTTGTAAGGAGGAAAGACCTTATCCGCAAAGAGGGCAAGCCTCAATCTCTCTGTCCAGCAAGGATTTGGCGGAAGAGAAGGTATGGAAGCTTCCATTTCGGGAGAAGGAGCAAGGGCAGAAGGAACAAGGGCATTAATATAATCGAGCCAGTCAGAAGAGCAAAGCTTCGCCTTCTGAGCTAAGAACGATGGGTTGTACCCTTGTGCCTCTTCTGGGCGTCGGGTAGCGTGTACTATCTTTGTAGGCATGGAGGATGTGTACCACGTTACAAGCAGATTGTCCTTTAAACTGTGTCGGTGGTCGATGGGCACGTAAGGATAAACCACTGAGCTTCGCACATAGGAAGGAAACTTTAAAGGGTCAGTGAACTTGACAAAGTGATGGTTAATTCGCTCCCTTAAATCATAAGCCTCAGGTTCCGACCAGCTTGCCAAGTCAGAAGCCCCAGAGGAAGAAAAAGCCAAAGCCTCATCCCATGCAAAGGACTGTGAAGAAGAACTTCCCATGTCCATATTTGTAACTTTCTGAATCAAATGATTGATGGCAGTTTGTTCATAATCCAAGGGTGAATCAGAAGAAGAACTTCTCATGTCTTTATTTGTAACTTTCTGAATCAAAGGATTAAGGGCAATGTGTTCGTAATCCAAGGGTTGATAATTTGCAAAGGCTTCCATGACTTGAATATAGAAAGGTAGGTAAAGGTGGCTAATTAATGCATGGAGGTTCTTTCAAGGAGGAACAGCATCATCAGATGACTCTTCGTGTGCTCGATCAATAGAGGAGAAAATTGATTTGGCCATAAAAAGTATCAGTCTGTTCGAATCCTAAGGTGGTGGGGGTGTTCAAAAGATTGAAAGAGAGTTTAATGCAAATGATGAATAACGGTTGCATTTCTGGAAGAATGCAAAGCCCATGCATGTTCTAAGACGTGGATAAAAGACCTTGATCCACTAATATCACCAAATATTGGGTATATTAGTGCGGGGGGTAATGTTGACTACATATTTTGTATAAGCCAATTGCAATTCGACGCGTGGCAGAATAAGGGTAATACAGGAAGACTATTCAAGTCTTCGATCATGATCGTACACATGGCAGTTAGTATTGGTTATTACGAGATTTCAGTAGCATTGGATCAGCAAAGAGATGCAAAGTGATGTGGCTTCAACGGTTACTCACATTCAAATTCAAAATTATGAGGGAAGCCTAACTGTAAGTGATGGCATAGTGGAGCTAATTACAAGGCAACATGATCAGCGATCATGGAGAAGCAGTTCAACGGTTGGAAATGCAGTTCGATGGTCATCCTTGAGAAGTATAAATAGCAGAGAAGGCCCCAGAAAAAAGCCCAGACTCAAATCCAAAAAACTAGTCTTATTCTACTTTATTTCCTTTCTAGTTTTTACATTTCCTGTTCTTTACATTTCTGCACTGCATTTCGTTCATAAGAGTAGATTTCAAGTAGATTGTTGTTGTAAGCCTCTACGAGGTTGATTCAGATCTTTGTAAGTATTTCATTTTGCTTAATGAAATACTTCAACTGTTCTTTATTTACCCATTGTTCGTTTAATTCTCCTAACAAAGCCACCAGTAAAAGTCCTCTTCATTGAGGCTGAAAGAACTAAAACACAATCGTCTGATAATTGGTTGACAATTGAATTTCTGTAAGGACTGATTAATCCTTACTGACACGCTTATAATTACAATAATAACTTTCGAAAACCAAAAAGCCAACACATACCATTTCCCTTTTTATTTTTAAATTTTTCTTTAAATCTCTCAACCAAATACGAGTTGGAGTTCGATTATGTTTCTGAACCATCCAATTTTGTAGTGTCTGCTCATGATTTATTTCTCATCTGTTGAGTTGTTATTATGGTATGGTCCTTTTATAGCACTTCAAATAATTGGTTTTATTCAATCGTAGGTCCTGTTTGGTCCCCTTTACGAGAGCTGTTCATAAATTGTTTATTATTTTATTTTGAGTTTTTGTTAGAATATTTGGAGCAATTTTTGCTTACAGTTAATGAGGTCCATTGCCAATGAAAATGAACTTGCACCTTGGGAACCAACATTTAAGTGTTTGAATTTTAAGTTCATTATGGGATTTGTGAAGAAAAAAATATTGAGCTAACAAAATTTTTTTTTTTACACATAAATTTGAAATTTAAACATAATCTCCAAAGTTGGTGAGAGGTAAAAAAAAAACGGGCCATTTTGACAAATTTTGTAACATTCATGTTCCGTGCTCATAATTGGATCAAAGTTGAGTGCTAAAATCCAAAATTTCATTTTGATCGTATCATATTACCAGTTGGTATCATTTTAAAATATTAAAATTTTATGATTAGATGTAACATTTACTAATAGAAAAAAAAAAAAGAAGAGAGAATTTGTTATTCTATATAGTATAATGTACAATTTTTTTGTTTTTGTTTTTGTTTTTGTTTTTGTTTTTATTTTTTTTTTATTTTTATATGGTGGGATCATCAAAGTGGTATAAAGTAATATGATTACAGTTGTGAGATTAGATTAATGTACATATAGGGGCCGTTTGAAAAGAGTTAAAATTAACTTTTTACTTATTCTGAATTATAAAACTTCTCATGTTTTTATATATTTTTTAAATAGAAAATTAAAAATTTTAAAAAATAATTTTTAACCACCTTTTTCGACCATAATATAAGAAAACCCTAATGAGAAGATGATAAGAAAGAGCACAAAGACTTCTTGACAAGTCCCGCTTTTCTCTCTCTCACTTACATGTCACATGGGGCGCAATTAGACCAACTGTGGCCTTAAAAGCAACGGCGTTCGTGGCGTCCCTACATGCTTTCGCGGAGCTTCGTGTACCAAGGCCTCGTTTGAAAATTTTGGATATGTTTGGCTTGCATTTGGGAGATTAATTTTAGAAAAAAAAAATTTAAAAAAATATTTGGTTTGAGTTTTTTTCAAAAAAATTTTAAAATCACTTTCTCTCTCTTACACATCAATCAATCACTTTTTCTCTCTCCTCTCTCCTTTTCAATCGCTTTTTCTCTCACACACATCTACTCAAATTCTCCCAAAATATCAAATCATCCCAAACTTCCAAAAAAGCAACTCTCCCAAAATATACAACCAAACAAACTAAAAAAATTTCTAAACTCTCTCCCCAAATTTTTTTCAAAAGCAACTCTCCCAAAAACAAACCAAACAAGTCCTTTCTTTTTTAATTAAAAAGCCAAAAAGTTACTAAATTAGTTAAAAAGTCAACAACTCATATAAAAAAGTCAAAGATTTTTTTTTCTCTCTATTTTTTGCACATCTTTTCGTAAAAAGCCAAAAAGTTATCCCAAATATACTAATTTTTTTTAGCTCATATTTTAGCCAAATAACCAAAAAGTTACTAAATTAGTCTGTTCCCAAACGAGGCCTCATAATTTACTTTATTTTATAGTACAAAATATAGAGAATTTTAGTTTTTAAAATTCTAATATTAAAATTTTATAAGATAAAAAATATATTTTTGTAATAATTACGATCTTTCAATATTTTTATAGAGAAAATTTGAATTAGAGAAATTTTAACTCTGACACAAAAAAAAAAATTCACAGAGAAATTTTATCGAGAAACCTTAACTAATAACAAAAACATTTTAGATCTCTCCTACTGCATAAAATTAAAAAGAGTCGTTTCACTAATTTTCTCCAAAATACAATCACATAATGAAATACAAGTAAAATAAAATTAAAAGTGAACATACGTTAAGAAATTCAAAAAAATAAAATAAATTTTATATTCTACATGAAAAATTTATATCTAATTTTATTTATTATTTCTTTTTCTTACTCATAAACACAAGTGATTAGACACCATGTACATTTATTAATGTGGAGTCCATTACTGTAGATTTAGGAATATAAAAAATAAAACAAGAAATAGAATTATATATATTATTACTTACATAAAAATAGATATAATAAAAAAATATATAATTTTTTAAAATATTTTTAACACACGTTTATCAACCCTATTTTAAAATGTTTAGAAACGTGTTACACCTAGCCCCTTGAAAATCTTTAAAACTACATATATTAAACTTATCAACCCTATTTTAAAATGTTTAGAAACGTGTTACACCTAGCCCCTTGAAAATCTTTAAAACTACATATATTAAACCTTCATTCTCGTATAATCTTATTGATCAAGTTAGCACTCCTCTAAACGTTATCGTCTTATCACCTAAAAATACAAACGTGAGCTTACTGCCGGGTGTGTGCCGAAAACCCCTTCGATACCCAAGTCAGCAAGTTGACAAAACACAAAAATCGATAGTAAGAATTATAATACCTAAGATTAGGATTTGGTTTGAACTTTTGTAGATCTCGCGTGGCACAATCTTAATAGGACTAACTCTCTTATGTAGAGATCTCTTAAGAATCACATTCTCAAAGGATAATACTTATCCTTTAAACCCATCCTCACTGCAAGCCAAGTGAGATGGCACAAGTTTTTACTTGGCTCTCTGCCATGCAACCGGATTACTTTTGCTTTGTTCGCCAATAGTTTAGCCGTGCAACACGTGGCTCCATGCAATGTTTGCACGGCATGCCACTAAGCTGACATTGCGCGACTCTCCTCTCTGTTTGACTACCTTTTTTTGTAGCTCAGCTATAGTGTTAACTGCCACTAGGAAGTAGCTAAGTCCGAAAATATGGGCATTTACTCGTTCGGTCAAACATCTTTGACCGCCACACCAACCTAGCTCGGCCCAATTTGGCTACACAAATTACCTCTCACTTATCATTTCAACATTTAAATCGAAATTTTATCATGAAAAAGAAGTATAAGATGTAAATTAAAATTAGTGTATTGTAAATTATTTGTATAATGAATTTTATCTACATATTTCAAACTTATATAAAATTTTGAGTAATTTTTTATAATACAACTATTTCACCATAACTATGCTATAGTCATTTAAAAAAATAAATAAATATTATTAGGGAACATGACATATTTACTTTTTTCCTTAAATTTTTATTTTCTAATAATTAACTAATCACAATAATCTGCACAAAGAGTGATATAAAATAATAACAAAAAAAAACGATGCTATAAAACATTTGTGTTTCACCAATCATCAGACATGTGGTGGCCATGCTGTGTTATGCTTAGACAATTCAATTGCTCCAATCAGTATGTTGTGTAATGTTTAGACAATTCAACTGCTCCAATCAGTGCCATTGCTAAACTCATCAAGCACATGCACTTGTTAAATAGGGATTACTATTCACATTTCATTTTTTTAATAATTACACTTTAAATTTTGTGCACTAAAAATTATAGGTTCGGTTTGAGAAGTGAGTTGATTTTTTAATTTTTTAATTTTTGTGAGAGAAAATAAAATAATTATAATTTAGATGTAACATTTTATCTTATTAATTTTTTCACTTATTTTATTTTTTATGACTATTTTAACTTTTTAATCTCTAAAATTAACCTGCCAAATCAGGGCTATATACGATTTTTTATATATTAATGACAAAATATGCAGTGTATTTATATAATTAAAAAAAAATGTACAAACAAATGCACTCCCATCAAGAATTTACAATTGCTATTAAAAATAAAATGAAAATTACTTTATTCTCTCACATCATCACTTCATATACCACAACTGAAGGTAGAGGCTTATTTTGAGAGATTGGTCAGAAGTTAATTTTTTAATTTTTTTTTTAAGTTTTTTTTTTTTTTAGAAAAAATATGTATATAAAAATAAAGAGATGATATAACTTAAAATAGGTTAAAAGTTAAAATTTGACTTATAACCAAGTTCCAAAATTAGGCCAGGGCGGGCCGCTTTTGATTTTTTGTAATTTAGTATTAATTTTATATTGATGAATATTTGTAAAAATATATAATGGGATTATTTTTTAATTTTATAAAAATTATTTTATTGTCTTTTTATTTCACATTTTAAATAATAGTATCAATTTATCGAGTCAATTTTATTAATATAAGAGATGTTTGTCACTTATTTTTTAAAGTAAAATGGTATGTATATTTTTTTATGAGTAATGCTAGAGAAGCTAAAATTTCACTTGTAAATTTGTCCACAATAACATTGCCAGGGTTGGTATTAATTGATTGATTTCTAAATGGAGTAGACTTCTCTCCAGTTTAAGACCAGACTTGAGAGTGTTGTTGGATCTGTAGAAGCTCATCACGGATTTTGTTTCGATAATCCGAACTATTCAATGTGTAAAATTCGTTGAGTACTTTATCTCTATAAAAAATCAAGTTGATTGGATATTGATAGCTTCTTGATCGGATCAAATTATTGTTAACGGTAAATATAATTTTTAAAATAAATTGTTGACAAAAATCTAATCCGATCAAATAACTATCTATATCCAATCAACATGATTTTTTATAGGGATAAAATACTCGATAAATTTTTTTTGGGTGAATTAACTTGACAAATTTTACATATTGAACGATTTGTATTATCGAAACAAAACTCGTGATGAATCCCGTAAACCCAACAGCAAGCCTTTGCCCTTTCTAAACAAATTAACTGATATGTAACATTCTATATTATTGAGTGTAATTTTAAGGATTATGTTTTAGAAGCCTTATGCATTTTCACTTCTTATTTATCAGATTATATCAATCAATAAAATAACTTAAAATAATGTTTTAACCAATTGTATCTTAAGATCTAGTAGTTCAAAAATTTTAACAACTAAAAAAAATATTTGTTAAATTTATTTAATTTACTCGTGAAATATTTCTTTCGCACGTTTCTATAAGAAATTATGTTTAATTAGCAGTGTTTTTTATATGTATATACGTTGGCCCTTCCCAACAAAATTTCTATTCCGTCCTTTTTTTTTCTTTTTTTTTGTTGTTACAGAAAAATCATTCCTATCATCCCGCAAGTCCAAGGTAGCGCTTCTTGCAGAGATCACTAGGGTATCCTGGGTGTCCTGTTAGCCGTTCACTTAAGTCAGGACTCGCACAGGGGAGAGTATTGAACCCACACCAAGTGCTGATTAGACAACTTACCATGGTGTCCTGTTAGCCGTTCACTTAAGTTAGGATTGAACCCACACTAAATGCTGATTAGTCGCCGTTCACTTAAGTTAGGATTGAACCCACACTAAGTGCTGATTAGTCCAACATCCTAACCAACTGTGTTTCGTCTAGGAGATTGGCCCAAAAAAAAAGGAATTGAACTCATGACCTTGGGGCTTAACCCAAGTCTTAACCACAATGCCACCTACCCTTGGGTTAACTACAACTTTGATTGCCATTTTATTTAAAACAAATCAAATCACTTGGCATGAACTAAGGTGTACGTGCAATGCATTTAGGTAAAATTAAATTTTGCTATGAATTCTATTGAAGTTAATAATTTTTTGTTTTATTTTATTTTTTTATTTCATGATTGGCAACTCGGCTTAGCCTTGGTTTGGGAAGAACTAAAATAGCTTGTCTTTTTGATTTTTTTGCTATTTTAGCATGACTTTTTAGTTTCGTTTGGTTTTTGTTTTTGACTTTTGGAAGAGAAAAAATGTAATGATTATAGTTTGGATGTGACATTTTGTCTTATTGATTTTGTAATCAATTTTGTCTTTTTGTGCTTTTTTAGCCAAAAAATTAAAACTAAACATAGCTTTAGGTAAAAAAAATTGGACCCATTTCAAACGTATAAATTCAAGAGATGGACTTTTCTTCGATTCACAAAGTGGATTGGATCGTAATATTAAGGTTGTGAGACTCATCATAGGGGTCCCATTTTGATAATCCGAATCGCTCAATATGTAGAGCTTGTCGAGTATTTCATTTATGTCAAAAATCACGATGATCGAATATCAATAACCCATTGATCGGAACACATTTTTGTTAACAATTTATTTTTTTTAAATGTGTTCCAATCAACTTGATTTTTTTTAGGGATGAAACACTCGATGAGTTCTACACATTAAACGGTTCGAATTATCAAAACGGGACCCATGATGGACCCTACATCGACTCATAGTGGGTGTTTGGAAAATGGATTTTTTTGTAGATTTTTTTATTTGTAGGATATTATTGAATTTTTTTTTTTTGTGCTTGGGAAGATAATTAAATTTTTTTGTGGTTGGATGTGATGTTTGTGAGAGAATATGTGAAATGATTATGAGATTTGATATAATATTTTGTTTGGATTTATTTTTTTTAATTTTGTAACCAATTTATCTTTTAGTAAAAAAAAAATTTAAAAAAAAAAACAAAAGGCAAACTTCTCAATCAGCGCCATAGTACAATACGATCCACTCTACTTTGTGGATTGGAGAGAAGCCCATCTTTAAATTTACAGTGCTGCTAGAGACCACTAATTTAGTGGCTCTAAACCCACTACTAATGAGGTGGCAAAAAAAAAAAAACAACAACAACAACAACAACCGACACAATACATATTGTGATAGTGGATGAGACTTACTGTCACATCATTAATGGTAGCTCTAATTAGAGCTCTCACTCATTTTTCTTAAATTTAATGTTGCAAGGCCAACTCTTAAGCCTGTGAATCCCTTTTGGCAAAATCAAAAATAAGTAATTTATTGTCTTATTTGAGTCATATTATTTTTTAATATTTTTTTAAACATCTTTTTATAATAATATTAAAAAAAATCATAATCAAAACAAGTTTAGATGAACAGAGAAACCTTAGGGATTAATGATTAACCACCCGAGTTACTCTTTTATTTGAGTGAAAAGATTACTAATATCATGATATTAAAATTAGACATATAAAATAAATTTTATTTATTTATATAATAATATGATAATATTTTTTATTGACAAAATTTATTTTTTATCATAATAAATGTTAAAAAAATACATAAATAATATTTTCAACCAATTTTGGCTTCAAACTTGACTACCACTTACCCATCTTTAATTTATGACTCATCATACAAATCCACTTACCCATCTTTAATTTATGACTCATCATACAAATTCAAAATTTTATGCCCAAAATTTACCCACAATTTTTAATATGTGATTAAGATTTATTTTACATATCTCACAATACACTCATTTATTTTTCACAAAAAAATTTATTCTTATATAAGATTTTATAAAAATTATGTACTTTTATTTTTTTATTTTATTTTATATAGCATTACTCAATTAAAATTACACACAACTTAATAATTTTACTTGGACTTATTATTTGTTTATAACATTTTGTGGTGTTTGGTTATAAATCAAAGTGGATTTGGTTACAAGATTTTGTCTTGTTTTGTTTTGAACCGAAGTAACTTTGGTTATGAGATTTTCATTGTATTTTTTTCAGTGAACCAATTTAATTTTGCTCTACATCACTCATTCTCTCTCCTCTCTCTATTTCTCTCTCTCTCTCTCTCTCTCTAAAGCAAAGAAACCACAGAGACCAGAAGAGAGGAGAGATCAGAGACAGTGAGAGAGAAGGCCCCCCTTGATTTTCATCAAGATTTTTCCTCCTATACCCGGCGCACGATAGCAAGAAAATGACCACCAGAACTAACATGAACGGCCACCACCACCACAACCAGACATCACGCCGCCCACCACCACCACCACCACCACCACCACCACCTCAATCACAACCACCACCACCACGGCCACCACACAACCACCGCAACTCCCACTCCAACGACCACTACTACCCACCCCCATACTCCTCCTCCTCCTCCTCAGCCTCCCTCAAAGGCTGTTGCTGCTGCCTCTTCCTCCTCTTCTCCTTCCTTGCCCTCCTCATCCTCGCCGTAGTCCTTGTCATTGTCCTCGCCGTCAAGCCCAAAAAGCCCCAATTCGATCTCCAACAAGTCGGCGTCCAGTACGTCGGCATATCCCCAAACCCTCCCTCCACCACCGCCACAGAACCGTCGTCCGCCTCCGTATCCCTAAACATCCGGCTCCTATTCACGGCGGCGAACGACAACAAGGTGGGGATAAAGTACGGAGAATCGAGATTTACGGTAATGTATAGGGGGATTCCGCTGGGGAGAGGGGTGGTGCCGGGGTTTTACCAGGCGGCGCACAGCGTCAGGCAGGTGGAGACCACGGTGGCGGTGGATCGGGTGAACTTGATGCAGGCCGACGCGGCGGAGCTGGTGAGAGACGCCACGCTCAATGATCGGGTGGAGCTCAGGGTGTTGGGTGATGTTGGGGCTAAGATCCGGATTCTTGGGATCACTTCGCCCGGTGTGCAGGTTAGCACTCTCCCCCTCTTCCTCACGGGAAATTATTCAATATGTATGTTTATAATTCTTAATCAATTCTTATTCAATCTCATTCAATATTTCACATATATTTCACCATTAGGCTCTCCAATCACTTAACATAATATTTCACATATATATTCTCTTTTCTAATCATAATATTATAAAATATTACGTATTTATATTCTGCAATTACTAAATCCTATCTCACTCTGTTTTTTTATTTTTTTATCTCTAATTTTGGCACAAGATTATTACTTCTTGCATCTTTTAATTCTAAACAGAAATACCCGTAGATTTTCCTTATTATTCTCTTGAAAAATTTAATGGAGTGTCTCACTCGAACATTTTAAAAGTGAAATATTATCAGTAAATTTTTTTGTAAATATTAATAACTATAATTTTTTTATATGTAATAATTTTTTAACGATTCTAATGGGTAATAACTACCCCCTCTTTTAAAAAATAGTATTGAAATATAACTTTATATAAAATGACTAAGCCTTCGTTTGGGAAGTGGGTTGGCTTTTTAATTTTTTAACTTTTTTGACTATATGAGCCTGGGCTCAAAGCTTGGTTTGGAAAGAATTTTTTAACTTTTTTTATGAGAAAAGAGTGTAATGAGCCTATTCTGTCTTTTATGACTCGAGCCAAAAAAAACCAATGTGCCCTTACCAAACCAACCCTAAATAATATCCCTCTCTCGCCGGCGAAACCCGCACTACATTTTTGTCCCCAATGCTGGCTGCTAACGTGCGCTGGCTAAGCCTAGTGCTACCAACATGCGCATAGTGTTTTTGTTATAGGCATGGATTAAGGGGCTTATATTTGTCCAATTTTTAAATAAATAATTTTTTTTAATTTATTTTAAATTACTTTTGTTTTTATAAATTATGAACATAAATTACATCAAAATAAAATAATAAGGGTTCATTTGGGAAGTAGGTTGACTTTTTAATTTTTTGGTTATTTTGTCTGGAGTTAAAAAGTCTTTTTTTTTGATTTTTTGTGAGAGAAAAAATGTAATGATTATAAGTGAAATGTAATATTTTATCTTATTAAACTAAAAAATTTATTTTATTTTTTTATAATTAAAATAAACCCCAACCAAACTCAACTCAACCCTTCCTCTCAAAGGAAGCTTAAAATAAATAAAAAGCTACCTTCTTGGCCTAACTAACTAGAAGTAAACATGCTCCCTCCAACTTTCCTAACTTCTTTTAAAAAAAATTTAAACAATATTGTGCGGAATTATTATTATTATTTTGGTCTAACTACAACTACACTGACCACTTTCAGATTTAGATAAAGTTTTAGCGAGTGACACCGTTTTAACATCAGTATATTATTGAGTTATCTTGAGATTTTAATCTATAACATTTAGTTTTCTATTTTTTCATCAATAATTGTTAGTTATATGAATTAAAAAAATGATATTATTATCAGTTTGATATGAAAGTATATACTTTATATTATTTATTTTTGTATTTTTGCACTATCAACATTTATTTTGCTCTACTTAACTTTATTAAAATGGAAGTCCGTATAATCATATTAAAATTCTGAAATTTATTGTATTTTCTTTAAATCTTGGAAAGGTCAGTGAAATTTACCCTGTTTTTTTATACTAAGAAAAAAGTATTTATTTACCTGTAATTTCCTCCAATTCCAAATTTTTTTTTTTGTCCAAATTTAAAACAAAAAAACGTCAATTTGTTTTAACAAAAAAAAAAAAAACAAAATTAGTGAGTTGAAAAAAGGGTTATAGAATTAGAAGGTTAATGGCACAAAATGCAGCTCGATTTTCAGGTTGTGGATAAGACTATAACCAAACTGAGTTGTTCGGGAATAGTTTGAATTTAATTCGTTTGAGCTGTGTCCATTTACTAAATAAATGAGTTTGAGCTCGATTTTTAGACTCATTTGAACTCTGTTGGGTGTTTATATGAATTTATATATCGTATTTGATTGATTAAATTTATTATTATTATAAATATTTTTATATATTTTACATATAACCTTATTTTTTTAATAAGTAAATTAATTAAAAAAAATTCAATCTTGGGCTCGAATTCGTCTCTTTTATGTAGTCAAATTAATTTGAGCTTAGCTCGGGTTTTTTAAATATTTGTCAAGTCAAGTTCGAACTCAATTATTTATGTTGACTTAAACTTGGCTCGGGTGCGAATTTGACTAAATTTTAATAAACAAACTTAAACACTAAAAAATTTGACTTGTTTGTCGTCTTAATTATGAATAGTTTG